>JAVTVY010037302.1:0-15885 GCA_036873755.1 Hanleya hanleyi | reverse complement strand
GTACTTTTCAAAAATTTCACCGATTCGCACGGGACACTTCCTTATCATGTTCTAAATGACGAGACGAGTAAAACGCGACCCCACAACCCTACCGCAAATGCATAGAAGTGGGTTTCCCAGTAGGATAAACATTGAACCTATACCCCAGTATGGGTCTATATGGGGCTCGGTGACTTTTTTCAAAAATTTCACCGATTCGCTCCGCAACACTTCCTATCGTGTTCTAAATGACGAGACGAGTAAAACGAGACCCCCACAACCCTACCGCAAATGTATAGAAGTACGTTTCCCAGGGGGATAAACATTGAACCTATACCCCAGTATGGGACTATATGGGGCTCGGTGACTTTTTTCAAAATTTCACCGATTCGCACGGGGACACTTCCTATCATGTTCTAAATGACGAGACGAGTAAAACGAGACCCCACAACCCTACCGCAAATGTATAGAAGTACGTTTCCCAGGGGGACAAACATTGATCCTATACCCTCAGTATGGGACTATATGGGGTTCGGTGACTTTTTCAAAAATTTCACCGATTCGCACGGGGACACTTCCTATCATGTTCTAAATGACGAGACGAGTAAAACGAGACCTCACAACCCTACCGCAAATGTATAGAAGTACGTTTCCCAGGATGGTCCTATACCTCCCATACCCCATATAGGCATTTTCCCGTAATTTAGGATAAAGTCCGTATTCCGTATTTTTTCAGGAAAATTTTTACATACACCCACCCTGGAACTAGGGGAAGATAACTCTGTTGATAGACAAGCCCCGTTAAGCCCGGCGACCTATATACCCCTCATACCCCATATAGGCATTTTCCCAGGTTTTTCGATAAAGTCCGTGTTCCGTATTTTTTTTTCAGGAAAAATTTTACATGCACCCACCCAGCCATCAAGTACCCCTTCACCTAGGCTTCACGTTGATACCTCACTCGACCCCATTCGACCATTAGGGGCTCGCCTAGATGCCAAAACGTCTATTTTCATACCCTTGGGCCACCGCGCATGCGCAGAATGACCCTAATTCAACCCCATACCCAGTCCATCAGATGCCCCTTCATGAATGCTTCACTTTGATACCTCACTCGATCCCATTGGACCATTAGGGGCTCCCCTAGCTCCAAAAAGGCTATTTTCATGCCCTTGGGCCACCGCGCATGCGCAGAAGGCCGATATGTCAACCCCACACCCAGTCCATCAGATGCCCCTTCACGAATGCTTCACTTTGATACCTCACTCGACTCCATCGGACCATTAGGGGCTCCCCAGCTCCAAAACGTCTATTTCCATACCCTTGGGCCACCGCGCATGCGCAGAATGCCGATATTTCAACCCCACACCCAGTCCATCAGATGCCCCTTCACGAATGCTTCACTTTGATACCTCATACGACTCCATTGGCCCATTAGGGACTCCCCTAGCTCCAAAACCGCTATTTCCATACCCTTGGGCCACCGCGCATGCGCAGAATGCCGATATTTCAACCCCACACCCAGCCCATCAGATGCCCCTTCACGAATGCTTCACATCGATACCTCACTCGACCCCATTGGTCCATTAGGGGCTCCCCTAGCTCCAAAACGTCTATTTTCATACCCTTGGGCCTCCGCGCATGCGCAGAATGCCGATAGTTCAACCCCGCGCCCAGCCCATCAGATGCCCCTTCACATATGCTTCACTTTGATACCTCACTCGACCCCATCGGTCAACTAGGGGCTCCCCTAGTTCCAAAAAGGCTATTTTCATACCCTTCGGCCACCGCGCATGCGCAGAATGACGATATTTCAACCCCACGCCCAGTCCATCAGATGCCCCTTCACGAATGCTTCACTTTGATACCTCACTCGACCCCATCGGACCATTTTATCTAGGGACTATTTTCCCGAGACCGAATCACCGCCAGACATGACTGCATCACCGCGGATGAATACATTCTTGCACTCACTCACACCACCCACACATTAGGCCGCCATCTTAACCCAGCACCCACCATCCACACACGCCGCCATCTTAACCCAGCACCCACCACCCACACAGCCGCCATCTTAACCCAGCACCCAGCACCCACACACGCCGCCATCTTAACCCAGCACCCACCACCCACACACGCCGCCATCTTAACCCAGCACCCACCACCCACACACACACACGCATGCGCACACCCCCCAATACCCCCCCAAAACAGGTCGCTGTGACGTAAAAACAGGTTCTCGCGCATGCGCGGTGGGGGGCTGAGACGTGAATTTCCCCTTTGTACACTACTAATGACGTAATGCTTGTGCTGGCGGTCGTCGGTTGTCGGTGTGTCCCCAACACATATAAAATTACTAAAATCGTTTATATGAAATACGCTATTATGGTGGTAGTCCGTTGTCAGTGTGGACACCATCATATATAAACGAACTTACACAAATGATGTAATGCTTGTGCTGGCGGTCGTCGGTTGCCGGTGTATAACACATATATAATTACTTACATCTTTAACAGGAAATACGCTATGATGGTGGTAGTCGGTTGTCGGTGTGGACTTACACGAACTTACAACAATGATGTAATGCTTGTAATGACGGTGGTCGGTTGTCGGTTGTCGGTTGTCGGGGTGTCCCACCAAATATAAGAATCGTTTGTATGAAATACGTCATGTTGGTGGTAGTCGGTTGTCGGTGTAGGCACCATCATATATGAACGAACTTATACGAATGACGTAATATGATTGTACTGACGGTGGTGGGTCGTAAAATTACTTCAATCGTTTACATGAAATACTCCATGTTGGTGGTCGTCGGTTGTCGGTGTGGAAACCGCAACATAAAATATTATTTGAACAATACGCTAAACGCAACCAGCGCCTCCAGGTATGTACGTGTGACAGGTAACCAGTCGAACAGATGAAATATAACCTCGCAAAGGACAGCGCAAACTAACGCATTGAAAGATTCTTGAACAAACGCATGTACAAATATTAAAAGTAAACAACAACAAACTCCCCTATGACGAATATGCCTTCTTTAGCGTATATGGGCTAGCGTATAGTGTTTACGCTCATGTTCCTACCGGTATATCTGAAATTTTGAGAAATATCTATACAGCCGATGGTTATTTTTCTCATTTTTCCTATCTGTGAGTCACAGAGGCTTGGTTAGCAGTGGGTGTCTTCGTCGATGTTGTTAATATTTTTTATTTGTTTTTTCGTCAAGATTTTATGATTATTTCCCACCTTTTCATATACCACAATGACAGTGGATACCGGTATCATAAAATGCTTTCTATACGACCAACACTGATCTACATACCCCTCCTCTACTATATCTTTATCTAGTCCTTATATACAGATATAGTGGAGGAGGGGTATGTAGATCGATGTATAGGTCGTATAGAAAGCATTTTATGATATCCAGGTGAGGAGGATGTTTTCTGTATTATGGCCTTTTGCGCACGACCCCAGATAGTGTCCCTCTGTATTTTCGCTTTTGGTAAAGTAAGCCATCAGGCTACAGGCTCCTAAACAAGAAAACTTATTGATGCAGATGCATCAATGCCGGCGGAAACGTTTGTAGCTTATAATCTGCGTATTACAAGCCGATTACGTGTGCAACTAGTGAATACAGGTCACGATGCACCATTATGGTTAAAAAAAACGTCGATTTGTTGTTTTCATTAAAGGTTTGACTAATGTAGTTCGCGCAAGGACCCATCTGGAAAGTGTGGGGTTAACCGGAAGTTAAGTGCTTGCTGGCAAAATGTGCACACGAACCGCATGTCCAACTAGGACTTTGAAAGTAATGTTCTCTGGTTGACTGGTTATCTGGTCACTTCATATAGCCTGATGTAAGAGTTCGCGGTGTGGCATTATATGGGACCCATCATCAAGCCACTATTTCTTTATTGATGTGTGTCATTGTAAATTAAGCCTAGATCGACTTTCTCTACACATCAATCCGACCCGCGTGTTTTACTGTTTCGAGTTTTTTGTAACTCGCAGTTCATGTATGTCATGATCATGTATGGTTATCGATTTGGTCTCTCAGCCATAATAAAATAGTACTAAAGGACATTTATTCGATGAATTCATTATAACAGAATTAATATTAATGTGTTAACCACGAACGGGTGATACAATCCTGTCGTTTTACGATATGAAACTAGTTGGATCACTCCACGGCACGTCTGTGAAGTATGGCTCGAGAAAACACCTGTTACTCGTCCAATATCAAGATGGCCGCTACCATGTTTACTGAATTCAGATATCCGGCGGCGCTGCGCCGCCGGAAATAAAAAAAAGTCCCGATCCGTTAACCCTTTAGGCAACCTCTGCCAGAGAAGTGAATTTTCTCGATTTTGATTCCGCCTTCGTTGCAACGATTAATGGAAAGCCGTTGGTACCACTGGCAAGTATGGTATTTGTTCTATTCAGCTGCAAATTTTATTTCGATTCACTGCTCGATAACAGGCCTCACCGGGGGACTATTTGCGGGGCCTGAGCACTGCTTTCAGCAGGCAGAGAGAACAGCGAAAAGGGGACCTCTTGTGTAGAGGCGCGCACAGCTTAAAATTTTGACGGATAAAGTTTGACAAGAAGTGTGTCACCTTGTAGCGCTTGAAATAAACTACTTCCTGTCGAAAGATGAAAGTCTAAATTCAATTAGGGAATCGGCGAGGTACAATTGTGTTAATGCTGCCGAACGTGTAAATTATTTAGGTGTCTGTTGCCATCACTCTCTCTATTGAAGCACTGTGTAGTCCTTTCCGAGTTCCGGTCTAACAGATCTGAGCCTGGCTAATGATATCCACTGTCATTGCGGTATATGAGAAGGTGGGAATTATATTCTTAATGAAAAACAAATATATAAAAAAAAAAATTAACAACAACATCGACGAAGACACTCATTGCTAACCAAGCCAATGTGCCGTTATGTGGTGACCGATGTTTCTATCCTCTGGTCTGTATAACAGTCAATAGTTTGAAGAAAAGTCTATGTTAAAGAGGGATGTCGGTCTCCACCATTCCGTAGATGGAGGAAACCATCCAACACATCAATTCATGGATGGGTTTTTACACCTACACCATTCCGGTACTTTATTCCAGCCACCATGCCGTACATTTTATATGGTCCCTTAATCACAATGCACTCTTTCGTATGAGGAGGTACGGAAGTAAACTCTGTAAGTGAAAGTGACAACTGAAAGGATGAAAGTGTTGAACACGCTTTACTTTTTGAAATGTTCAGCAATCAAGAACAACTAGACAAGAAAACTGGTCCTTACGGAGTTGGGAGATTAAGTTACCTACAGTCATTGGTCACAGAATTTCAAGACACCTCTAGTGATGGTAATTGAGACCGCAATACCCGCATTCGCGGTTCCAAATTTACAACAACAACAACCAATGTTAAAACGCACTTCATTCTGGTCTCGAGTGTTGGACAATTTCATCCTCCCCCCCCAAAGTCAAATAACATGACTCTGATTTTATTATCCGTCTGTCCAGGTTTGAATGCTACCAGTATTACTAGTTACACAGGCCTCAATTTAAGGAGTGTTGATGGTAACCTCTCAATAGGTTATCATGAATTCCACACTGGTAACCTGTGGGAACCTATTGCATAATTATTAACCTAATGTCATATTATTAGTCAAAATTATGGGGACCTGAAAATAGGTTACCACTATTTTTCATATGGCAACCTCCAGGCAACCTGAAAACAGGTTACCACCTTAAATTGAGGCCTGTTACAAACACTTACGTGTACTCCGACTCAAAATGTGGCAGAGAACAAAATGAACCAAGAGCCGAGAAGAACGCTGCCATGTCATGACATGTTCCTCTCCACTCAAACGTGCTGACTTTTCAGAATGCAACCCGGTTAAATTTTGCTCGTGGGACCAAATACAGAATCTTGTGCAGGCCAACATGTGTACAATTTGCAATGCACACAAAGCACGAGACACTGTCAGACTGCATTTCAGGGCTACTTGGTCCCACGGGCAAAATTTAATGGTTGCGCATTCTGAAAAGAATCTTACCTAGTCAGCATGTTTGAACAGGTCCGGAAAACCCCACTAACTCACGTATACATGTCAGTTCGCATATAAAGGTCAACTGACCAATGGCAGATAGGCCAGTTTAAGCCTGTAGAAGTCTGACTTGAACATTATTTATGTTCTAACTTTGTCATGCTTTTGAAGTGCACAACGAAAATTTGTGTGAGACACTTTTGAGTTTCACTCAAACTAACCCGCTCATTGCCTTTGAATACTTTTACGGCACGGCTTCGAGAGAAACTGGTGAAAATGGACACCCTACGTACAATTCTCATAACCCTCTACTTACGATCGCCTAATTTCATAAATTTTTCATGAAAATCAACGGAGCATTGATATAATCGTCTCGATCATGGCCGCAACTATTTTGTAAAGAGCGGGTCAAGTGGTAATCGAGAAAAGCGTGCAGAACTTTGCTGCAGTCATATTCTCACCAAGTCCGTCAGCTGTATTTATAGAACTCGCCGTCTTCTTAGCTGTCTCTAAGAAGTTTTTGGGTAGTTTTACTCGAACATTTCAAATTGTTAAGAGTTCTGATAATGTCTATTAAAGATTGATATAAATCTTGAGGAAATATTTTGCCACTATATTTTTCTTACTGGAGTATGTTCTTAACTTTATTGGACCTATATTTTTTTTTTTTTCTTTAGCCTAAGATTGTTAATGAAAATTTTATAGCATGGACAATAAAGAACTCCAAGAAAATACAAATTCGTAACAGTACAGAATGTTCACTTAAACGCTGTATGACGTGTAAAATATGAGGAGTTCCCTGATGCAGTTAACGGACTTAGCAGGAATCTGACTGCAGCAAAACCGCTGCATGCTTTTCTCACTTTGCATGCGTCCCTGTCTTTGCAAATGGCTGTGCCCACAAGAGAGCGAGATGATCTAAAAGCTCTGTTGATTTTTATGAAAATCTGATGCAGATAGATGAACATAAGTACATGGAATAAAATTAATTTTAACACAGAATATGGCTAATTGAATGACACAAGTATTAGAAATTTGTTTGTAGTTTCCTTTCATTTATCAAATCTCATAGCACATGTTGCACAGCATCTCAGGTTTGTACAGGCATAGTACATGATCAATACAATAAGCAAAGTGGCCTTATGTAAGGCCATGTAGACTTGACTCCTTGTTTCCCGTCAGCCGCCCGCACATCATTGTACCTGTCGCCCACTTGTTTCATTATTTTCATTATTTGCAAGTTTTCCTAGTTTGTTGCAATTTTCAAGCGCAATTTCTCAGTTGAACATGTTGAAATTTGCAAAATGTTTAAGCCAACCTCATTTTGTTCAACAACCTCAAAGAGTATGCTGTTATGGAAAATCCTGTCAGGGGAGGTAACTCATTTGTTTGAACTTTCTCAAACATGGCCGCTGAATAGTGTCGGTCCAAATTTATTTTAAATAATAAGTACTGAATAATTAGAAGTAAGACCCCGACCGCATCATCTCTGAAAAACAAGCTGATGGGAAACAAGGAATCTATTGTCATTAGAGTCAACTGGACTAGCAAGAATGCGTTGGCCACCACTTCCCTGGTAATTTGTTGTGATGTAGTTGCAGAGTAAGATTGGTATGTGTCTTGTTCACACAGTGACGGATTCAAACAAAAATTGACTGTTGCATCACAGGAGATGAGCTGATGCTGGAATTTGAATACTTAGCCTACGAAACGCACCTACTTTATAGTCACACCCATGGCATGATCCCCCTCGTGGTGCCTTTGCTTTCCTTGCGTGTTTAGGGACTGTGCAAGAGTCCAGTGGTTTAGGCTGTTTGACAAATGTGAGTGCCATCCAGCTAGTTTAATTTAATGATACCAATTTCTAGATTATTGACATTTGATGTATTTAAGATGAATGCATGGATATCTAATTAACCACATTAAAATATACCTGTGCAAAGATACAAGATTTGTCAAGCATTGGCATTGGGGGGTGGGGGGGGGGGGGGGGTGCAATTGCCAGTACCCCAGTGGTCTTTTAGAGGTAACCATTTCGATTCTGCCATCACTAGATTAAAATAAGAAACCCAGTGTATGGACTTCTTGATTAATGATATTACTAAACTACTGGGTGAATTGTTATGAAACTCAAGAAATCAGTGTATTATAAACCAAGAAGTATGTACATTTTTAGCCCACCATCACCAGATGGTGGGCTGTTCAAATCGCTTTTTGTCCGTGGTCTGTCGTCCATCCGTCCGTCGTCAGTCCGTTCCGTAACAATTTTTGTTATCGAGAGTCTAGTTGTGCAAGATACCTTTTCTGTTCTGATTCGAAAATCCAATATGGCCACAAGGCGACCATCTTGGATTTCCCCATGAAACCTTGTTATCGCGATTTCTCAGGAACTACTGCATGGATCTTTCTCAAATTTGGTACACAGGTTCCCCTTGGGGTCTAGGTGTGCAAGATACCTTTTCTGGTCCGATTCGAAAATCCAATATGGCCACAAGGTGGCCATCTTGGATTTCCCATGGAACGTTGTTATCGCGATTTCTCAGGAACTACTGCATGAATCTTTCTCAAATTTGGTACACAGGTTCCCCTTGGGGACTAGTTGTGCAAGATACCTTTTCTGGTCCGATTCCAAAACCCAATATGGCCACCAGGCAGCCATTTTGGATTTCCCCATGAAACTTTATCGTGATTTCTCAGGAAGTACATCATGAATCTTTCTCATATTTGGTACACAGGTTCCCCTTTGTGGTCTAGTTGTGCAAGAAACCTTTTTCGGTCCGATTCGAAAATCCAATATGGCCACCAGGCGGCCATCTTAGATTTTCCCAAGAAGCTTTGTTATTGTGATTTCTCAGGAAGTACTGCATGGGTCTTTCTCAAATGTGGTACACTGGTTCCCCTTGGTGTCTAGTTGTGCAATATACCTTTTCCTGGTCCGATTCGAAAATCCAATATGGCCACCAGGCAGCCATTTTGAATTTCCCCGTGAAATTTTGTTATCGTGAATTCTCAGGAACTACTTCATGGATCTTTGTCAAATTTGGTACACAGGTTCCCCTTGTGGTCTGCTTGTGCAAGATACCTTTCCTGGTCCGATTCCGAAGTCCAATATGGCCACCAGGCGGCCATATTGGATTTCCCCATTAAAACTTTGTTATTGCGATTTCTCTGGAACTACTGCATGGATCTTTCTCAAATTTGGTACGCTGGTTCCCCTTGGTGTCTAGTTGTGCAAGTTGAAAGCGACGTTAAATTCTATTCACTCACTAGTTGTGCAATATACCTTTTCTGGTCCGATTCGAAAATCTGGTGGCCATCTTGGATTTCCCCATGAAACTTTATCGTGATTTCTCCAGAACTACTACGTGGATCTTTCTCAGATTTGGCACACAGGTTCCCCTTGGGGTCTAGTTGTGCACAATACCTTTTTCGGTCCGATTCAAAAATGTAATTTGCCCACCAGGGGGCCATTTTGGATTTCCCCATGAAACTTTGTTATCGTGATTTCACAGGAAGTACTGCATGGATCTTTCTCAAATTTGGTACACAGGTTCCGCTTGTGGTCCAGTTGCGCAAGATACTTTTTTTGATCCGATTCGAAAATCCAATATGGCCGCCAGGTGCCGTGGCCATCTTGAATTCTCAGGAAATACTTCATGGATCTTTCTGAAATTTTGGTACACAGGTCCCACATGGGGCCTAGTTGTGCAAGATACCTTTTTTTGGTCCGATTCTAAAATCCAAGTTACGCTTCAAATTAATACAGTATTCCCGAGTTGTGACGTTGCATCACAAGAGGAAGATGAAGGATCCTCTGGACATTCGCTTTCAGACTAACTTTGCTCATTTCACTTGTACTATAACAACCGACATCAAGTACAGTTTCTAGAAATCTTGAAACTCCTGAAACTTAGAAAGATAATATCTTGGTGTTTTCCAGTGTCCCTTTTTCGATCTTTTTCGCTCAAATTCGAAATTCTGCAAACAAAATTACAAACCATTCGTTTGTTCTTAGTAACAACGGACAAAAAGATCCTCTTGTCATTAGCTTACACTTATCGGACAATGGTGGGCACCAAGATCCTTCAGGATCTCTTGTTAACTTTTAGCCCTACATATTTTGAGAGAAAAATGGTTGCTTTTATACCGACGTACCTTAAAAAAAGGGCTGTTATTATTCCTTTAACTGCGAACAGGTTGTGCTACATATTTTGTACGTTCCTATAATTTCCAAGATAATGGGCCATTGGGAATAAAACTTGGCATCAGATAACTGCTACTCAGCAGTGATTTTGAGCTAGCTGTGAACGAAAACGTGTCATTTTGGCCAACTTGATTCAGTATATAAGAATCCGAGAGTAATAACATTTGGTTATTTTTTTTTACGGTATGAATCGATAATTAATCTCTCGATATATGTAGGACTGAAAATCTAACAAACATCCTAGTCTATTTTATGTTTATTTCTCGAGTTCATAACAAATTACCCAATAATTTTTGTAAAATTATTTATCAAAGATTCTGTGCACTGGGCTAATCTAGTGACAACATAAGTGAAATCGAAACCACTCTGAGTTGTAAATTTGGATTTACAAATTGAGTATTGATGCAGCATCATCATTAAATACATGGTTCATATGCCTCCTGCAAAGTCCTCAAATCTCCTGGAATTTAATTACTAACCTGGAAAGTCCTGGAAAATGCTCCAAAAAATGAAGTTAAACTCCTGGAAACACTACACTTTCATCTTCTGGGAGACCCAGCAATCTGATGCCATGCGTTATTCTGTTTCCGAACTTCGTTAATTTGCCCATGCATCTTTGGGAGCTTCTTGAAAATGGGGCATACAAGGAACTGGCATAAAGCATTCCAAACAGAGTGGCATGGTGTGCCGTGTTGGAACTCCTAGGAACTCCATGCCATGTAACTCGGCAGACAAAGGATGGCTTATGCCATACCATGCAGCGGCATGGGGGGAATGGCAATGGCCTATGCCATTCGAACTGGAACTCTAACCCATCCAGATTGGAACACCAAACTGCATGGGCATGATGTATCCCATTTGAATAACCGGCATATGCTATCCCTACCCAGGGATTCATACACGTCGGTTTTTGCCACCGGTATTCGGTGGCAAAATTCACTAGGAAACTGAATTCGGACTGTAAAAAAACTGAAGTGTGTGCGTTTAGCACAGTAAATATTCAATTTCTCAGCTATAAACTCAATTCCGGTGAATGCTATTTAAAACTCGTAATTCGACCAACAAACCCGTTTAAAATTTTTTTTAGACGTACGCGCGTCATTTATTCAGAAAAGTTTGTTAAAACGAGTAAAAACGCACCTTGTTTACAAGATCGTTTACAGGAACACATTCTCCACGTTTGAGATAAAAAAATTGAAGGGCAAGAACTCGTGTCGTGTTAGTTTCCCTCAATTTGGGTCACGTAGTAGAAATGCATCGATGTTATTGGGTAAAATGGTCACGTGTTTTTAAGTCTTCTCATTCAACCCCCATTTGCGTACACTTCGCCATCCATAAGATGGCTTGCGAATCGTGTGTCTCCATTATCGCGGAGCGATATCCGGTGTTTTACCGGATTCTGTTCGGCCTTCATCCGGCGGAGAACAGACTCGAAAACTCTAATAAATTACAGGTGTTCATACATACCTCGGAAACAGGGGCCGATTTCATGAAACCTCACTTGAAGCAATTTTCGCACTTGAAAGTTCAAGTGCACTTGAAAACCTCCCTTGACTTGAGTTTTTGCTTTTCATGAAAGTTCACTTGAACCTGAAATCGCACTTGAGTTCAAGTGTGGTGTGACCTCCCTTGAAAACCTCACTTGAAATAAAAACGTACTTGAAATGACCAATACGACGGGAGTTGGTGTCGAAAAATAAGTGTTTGTCATCTGCCCATGCATCATAATACACGTAGGGGCATTGTTCTTCATCTCATAGGGCCAAATATGGCACAGACATATTTATTTGACACCTCAAATTCTACCGATCGGCTCCGGCGCATCAAGTATTTCAGCCATGCACTTGATTCTGCGGGGGTACTATTTATTACCAAATCGCACAAAAGAGTTCCAAAAAGGTCACTTCAAACATCACTTGACCAAGTGCGGTCAAAAACGTTTGGTGAAACACAACTTGAGATTTTTTTGAAGTGCACTTAGTCAAGTGCGAAAATCGCCCTTGAAAAAGTCAAGTCAAGTGATGTTTCATGAAATCGGCCCCTGATATTTCCTGGGCTTACAAAATATATATGTATGAATAACTTTCGTATCATCCAAGAGGTGTGGTAGATCTGTAATTTTGAACAAGTAGATCATCACATGACTCGAAAATGGCGGGTTACGTTGGGGTTACGTCGGTAGACTTTAGTGGATTGGCTGACGGAGTCACGTGGTATTGATTTATGGAAATTCCCTCTAGCAGTTGCCGAAAGTAGTCTGAAATGGATACACACGATCCCAGGCACTCGACACAATCTCGGACAATATAGGACATTAGAACCTCGATCCGCACTGGTAGGAAGCCATATTGGCATCCATATTGAAAGAATAATATCACGCGGAAACTCCGAACGGCGCATGCCAGCTGTATGACTTCCGTTACCATGGACACTGATGGAGATTAGCTCAAGAAGAAAAACCGAGAGAAATACCTCAAATTAGAAGAGATTCTTCTCAGGTAGAATCAAGGGAATGTCCATTTCATTTGGATATATATTTTATCTCCCGATAAGAGAGAAATACAAATGAGGACTATGTGAGGGGAAACACATCCTACAGCATGTGATGTGCCTCACGTGCGGCGGATCACGGTTTACAGCTGAGAGCTGTAAAATCCTTCCACCATTAATACGCGAGGTATTATGACTTCACGGAATAAGCCGAGCAGTCGCGAATGTCTTACCGCGTATAGATGACCGAAATGGTTACAGGTTGATTCAACCCCGCGAAAACCTGATCACCTGACGTAACCCGACTTTATGATTGGTCAACCATAAATATCGCTTGAGTATGCAATGCGCCATGGTCGAATTCAACAGAATCACAATGGTGTTTGGCTTCGCTCACCGAAACCACGCGTCGCGTAAACAACAGGATTTTTACCGAATGTTGAATAAATGTTCAGTATTCTTTATCCTAAGTGTGATTAGGAATACATATCGTGACATCTATAAGATTTTAGATGAGTTATTTAGTCGGAATGAAGCAAAACAGACCGTCCATCGTTACTAATCTGAATGTGATAAAATTTCTTACGTGAGATTTACAGTACAATATTTTTGCCAAATTGCGTTTCTTAAATATTTCTAAAGCTGTAAAATGCCAAATATGTTCCGAATGTATGTTCAGGGGTTCAAATTAATGTATCGTGCATCAAATACCATCCATTATTTCATTTTATTTGTCAATTCCAACGACTTGACAGACAGCGTTTTTGAACCCATTTTGAAAGGTTCAACACTGCTTGACAGCCTGGCACTCGGAAATCGACAGCACTGCTAGTATAGGGTTAAGAGACAGTCAGGAAGGACTAAAACACGTTCTTAAAATATCAAGTTTTATCTTTGATATATTTCCTGAAATGAATTTAGTAAATTGTCATGCACATTGAGTCATTTTGCACAATTTCCACTTAAAATGAAAATGAAATCTCTAGATTCAGGTGATCGATTGGTTACATGGTTGATCTACTAGGAGATCAAAAAATCGATCACCTGAACCAAAAATCAGGGGATAAATTTTGTGCTGTCTTATTTCGAGGCCTGTTCAACATTTTAGGAAAAACCCCTGATTGGGATTAAATATCGCAATTCAGATCTCGTTCATTCCAAATTAGGAAGGATATGTATTATTTAAATTGACAAAAATATTTTCATAACTGAAACAATGGGAATTGAGCCATCTCCGATAGACTGCACCTCTAGAAGGCTGACTTTGTGGTGATAGAATATTCTATTCTTGTTCAAATAAATTAAGACAGTTCAATGATTATGTTAAATTTGAGGTTATATTACTTTGTTCTAAGCTTTGAAACTCTATCTTCCATTAAATATGGCGGCGGCAAAAACACCTAAAACTCAATAGCAATCAGCACGCCGGTGGCAAAAACTGATAAAAACTTAATTGAGGTAAAAAAATACTGAAATTTCAGTATCCGGTGGCAAAATTTTGGACTTCTATGAATCCCTGCTACCAGGGAACTCAGTTCCTAATTTCAAGAAGCTTCCTTTAAAATTGTTGCGAGCTATTGTAGTAAAGACTCTGGAAAATTGAATTATTGACCTGGAAAGTCCTGGAAAACTCTTGGATATTTTTCCCCCTACTGTAAGTGTATGAACCCTGTACATGATGACTGAATATTCAACAAAGAATACTTGATTGTTAAAGGCCACTGTTATTTTATTGTTTGTTTCCCGTAATCTTGCTTGTAAAAATACACATGCTAAGTGCGATAATTGTTAATTATTAACTTGCATACGAATTGTATACAAATATGAAGAAAATGAGCAAGTTTTACTCATGAAAATGTAAATCCTTCATGGATTTTAATTATTTGCCCTCAAAATATAGATGAGGGCTGGTTACGGGAAACGAACCATTAATTATCAGCGGCCTAAAGACTCTGGAAAATTGGCTTATTGATCTGGAAAGTCCTGGAAAACTCTTGGATTTTTTGTTTCCTGCTGTATAAATGTATGAACCCTGTGTGGTGAACATTCAACAAGGAATACTTGGTCGTTAATCATTGATCCATCCGGCCAGTGGGACTCGAACCTTCATGGTTGTCACAAAAGTGTCTGTATATACCGTGAATCATTGAGTGCTAGTATAAGCTTGGGTGATAAATAGTCACGATCTACTTTACCTATACAATTCAGCAGAGAAAGTAATGAATGTATAAAATTTCTCTTCTTTCTTACAGATGCCAAACACGAAGTTCTAGCAAATTTGGCGAACTTTGCATATGACCCCATCAACTATGATCACCTACGGAGGCTGAATGTTATCGACCTCTTTCTAGGTCAGATTTTACGTAATATGGTTTTAGGTCAAATTTTAATACTATTTTATGATAAAACATGCAGGCATGGACAAAGTTATTCTATGTCCATGCGGTGTAGACTGCAGTTCTATAGACTATTCTGGAACACAGACAAGGAAATTCTAACTCCATGAACATTTTATATCAGAGATTTATGGGTTTCAATAGATGCCCATGTCTTAGAACTCTTGAAAGAGATAAATGCACTCATATTGAAAATATGCATGAAATAACGCTTGACGGCAAAGCTGTCCTGTTGGTAGTAAAAGTACGGTAAGCGATCCAAATATTCGATCGCCGGAAGTGATTTTTTAGTCCCAAAATGGATGCTTGATCGTAAAAATTGGATCGTACACCCCTCTGCAATGACAAGAAAAACCGGCTCGATCGAAAACATTAGATCGCGGAAGTGAGGGAAAAGCACGATATATCCGATTATCTCCCCTAGTTCACAACGTAAAAATTGCCGCGATAATTATAGTCATTGCATTGTACATTAATAAGATAAATTTGTTTATAAGAAATCTGATTCACCCATAGCCCTACATAACGTAATACATTATTTTTTGGAAGAAAACGAGATGAACTATATAATATTAAACTTCGACAAACAATTTCAGATAATTTAACATAATATCTCCAGGTGGCGACAAAACACTGAAGCCGTGACGGGGGATAAGTAGGCCCCTAACAGAGAAACATTTCTATCATTATCCTTCCATATATCATCCGTTTATTAAACAAAATCGCAGACATCGGACCCTTAGTTAAAGAACAAATCGGCAACCATTTAATT
>JAVTVY010037301.1:0-15660 GCA_036873755.1 Hanleya hanleyi | reverse complement strand
TCATTTCAAGCGGTAGTAAGGTATACTGTTCATAGATCGCCATGACTGTTTTCCTGATGCGGGGGCGCATTTGGGTGTACGCCCGTTGTAAATTATCCTCTCCGGCGTCCTCGATCGCCGCAGCGTGAGTATTGATAGCTGCTGTCACAATACGATCCCAGAAGGTAGGTTCTGCCTCACTTCCCTGGGATGTAGGCTGACTATCTGAGGTCAAGCTCTTCGTATCAGTAGATAGATTCTCAGCAGTCTCTGTTTCGGTATCAGTCGGTGGACTCTCAGAATCAACTGGCATATTCTCAGCCTCGATGTCTTCAATTCCATGTATATTCTTCTGGTGTCGCATCATATCGCAATGTCTGGTGAACGTGCGTTTGCACTCAGACCGTGTATAACCCATGTTGACGGTTCAACGTCGACTGTGCACGTTTTTGGGATACGCCTGTTTTTACGGACAATAACGCCCGCCAACCCCAGCTTAACGCTTCAACGACCCTAGTGAAATAACTCAGAAGCTCTGATTGTTCTACATATTCCATGGAATTGAAACTAATTCATCGAAATGCAGTGACGCCCGTTAACGTCCGTCGTTACGCCTTAACGACCTATCTTAACACCTTAACGTCCTTCGTTACGCCTTAACGCCTGTCTCAACCCTTACCGCCCTATCTTAACGTCTTAACACCTTATCTCAATGCCCTAGCTTATCGACAACGCCCTATAAAAACAGTCACCAACGCCCAGCATGTGTGGTACACCCGCACCCTGGTGTGCCCTATGCCCTACGGGCTATAGGGTACAGGGTGTACAGGGTGAAATGAAAGGCGACATGTCCATCATGAAAACCAAGCGTCACCTGGAAGAGGATATGGAGCTATAACCCACCGAGGTCCTGCAAAATGCGATCAAAATGCGCAAACAGCTGTTTCAGGACATCTTGCCGTTTCAGTATCCTGGCCTGCCCGGCGACGATAAGAACAAATGGGTCAGACCGAACATGGCCGAAGATTGAACTTTCTGAAATGGCGGATTCTGACTAAACAAGAGCATCCAAGAATGCATCTAACGGACAAGAACGAATATGACAGATGCAGCGCCAAATCGCGGCTTCTGATTGGACAAGAGAATATTTGAATTGTAAACATGTCCAACGCGGCTCCCCCAGCTTGGGTATGATGTAATATTGGGGAGAATAAACTATATGAAAACATGCGAACGAGTTGATCTTTCTTTCTCTCATCTATCTACATCATGGCGTCAAGGCGTTATGCTAGATAAAGCGTTAAGGCGTTAACATCGGCGTTAAGGCGTTAACATAGGAGTTAGGGCGTTTCGTGGGATTCCCCTTCCCTCGCTGCAAGTATTGCTATGCAAATAACATTGAAGTGCCTGGGGCATATTCAGCACCAACGAAACTCCCCTTTCTCTACTACTCCACATCGTGCATTCTTATAAGCAGCCGTCTGGCTCTACCCGATAAGAGCCTCAATAGGGTACCGCTCATGTTTGAATACTGCCTGAGGCTAATGGCTTAAAACGACTTTATATGACCACTCATTCACTCGCTCGCTCACCCGCACTCCTCCTCCACCTCCTCCTTCTTCACACACGCCTACACACATACGCCGAGGTAACTGTAACAGGTAGCGAGAGCGAGCATGGCAACCTCTCCCTAAACACGCTCCTTTGCACTTCCGAATCTCCCTTTCTCTACTACTTCCAGATTGTGCAGGCGCATATCACTTCCAGTCTGACTCTAGTCCACGAGTGCTTGACTAGTATACCTCATACAACCCAATCTGACCAATATTGAACCATCTCGACACCAAAACGTTTGCATCAACACGACATCCCACACAACCCATTCAGGCCAACATTTGGTCAGCTCGACCCCAAAACGTCCATTCCAATGTATTTTTACCACTGCGCATGCGCGCCATCCCCCCTACTTCCACGACCCACCAGTCCAATCGAAGGATTCCCCACGAGTGCTTCGAACTGATACCACACACGCCCCATTTGGACCAATAGTAGTTCACTTCCACCCCAAAATGTCCATTTCAATGCCCTTTTTCCACAATTCGCTGTCCGCGCATGCGCGCCATTGTCTATCTTCCACGACCTACCCATCCAGCCGAACGCTTCTCCACGAGTGCTACACATTGACACCTCTCACGACGCATTCGGACCAAGAATGGTCCCTCAATGACTCAAACACAACCCCACGCACCCCCAAAATGCCCGCTTTCGCTAATACTCCTACTGATGACGCCATCAATGACGTCACTGATGACATGGCCATCCATCAAGTCATGGTTTACACCGCGAAAGCTTCAATATGAGACCCTGCACGCCCTATTTGGATGCGATATATCCCCTCAATCTCTCAAATATTCTCCTGCGCACCTCAAAAATGCCAACTTTCGCTACTACTCGACTGCGCATGCGTGCCATAGCCTTCCTTTCACGCCACACCTGCCGAGTCGGACGCTCCCCCACGATTGCTTCAAACTGATACCCCCGCGGCCCATTCGGACGAATGCCGCCAACAGAGTTATGCCCCGCGAGAGTTGTCCTCCTTGCGTCCGGAGTGTATAGATGGCGCGACGAGGTTAATCTGGGGTATCGGTGAATTTGCCCAACGGACGCCATTTTGTTCTACCGATATGACAAATACACCTTTTACGAGCGATTGTACCATGCTATATTATATAGAACTGACGGGCCGGTCAGGTGTATGTGTTAAATGCATTTATACCACGGAAGACAAAATGTTGAGATTTGCTGGTGCCCGATGACGTCATCGTTCTACATCGCAACACAGGGACTCCCGTGGAGAAACCCTGTTCTATTAAAAGATCATTACGTCAGCTCTATTTATAGATCATCCGAAATGAGAAGTAGAACAGTGCCGCCTTCATGGTAATACTGCGTACTATAAGTCTAACTCCTAATGTTTTCTGACGTTTTTTCGTGGCTATACGGATCGAACATCGTGTATTCAACCATATCATGAGTCACCAGCGCCGTATATTATGATAGTTTACCAAGATATCTTTCAGCGACAAGAAATTACATACCCAGACCGAATCAAAACATGGCATGTAACATTGCACCTCCTATCTGAAGTTACCAACTTCTAATAACATGTTTATTTCATTTGGTTCGTTTCTATGATTCTTATTGGCTGGGTATCACACAATCAGACACAATGTACATGGGTGGATTTTACCGGGAATGACATCTTCGTATTTTGCATTTGAGATGCATTTTGAGGGGTATGCAGGGACGTGTTTGAATACGAAACGCCTGAAATCAGCCTCGCAACTTAGGGTGTAGTGGGTAGGCCATGATGGGTCTGTCTAGCCAGACAGAGTGAGTGAGGGAGCGGGGGCCGAGTGAATGAGTGAGTGAGTGGTCATCTGGCATGTGAACCATAAGAGTCTATAGCCATCGTTTGGAAGGGCACCAGGTCGGGAAACGTGACGATTCTGTCACAAGACACTCTCCCGTCGGGATAATATGCTCAGATATATTCATCAGATGCACTGTCAGGAGACATCGCTGAGTCCACCCCGAATAGGGCAACCAAGGTGAGTAGCTCGCGCATTCCTAAACGTTGACGGTCAGCGGTCCAACGGAGCGTGGAAAAACGTCTTGGGTTATCAACTTCTTGGAGGAAGGACACAAAAGCTATACCCGTATTGTCTGGTGCTACCGTCAGCGGCAGTCCGCCTACGAGGCTACGCAGTTGAATAATGTAAGCCTCGACCCAGGCATTCAGCAAGAAAGACGATTACAAGTTTGACATAGATAACTACCAATTTCTGGATAACAATACTCCAGAAGAACTTGCATACGGCGTATACAAATCTCACCTGGTAGCAAACAGGACTAAACTAGTGTTCATCATTTTCCAACAGATAACTTGATGGGGCTATTACATCTTTGCGCTGAAATATTTGTATCTGATACCGGTCAAGCCAGTTCTAGGGGTCGTGTGGTTATCATGTCATTGAATATGTTCACATGAATATCTACAATGGCTGGGATACAGGCCATCACAGGGATCATTTTTATACGCCCGCCAAAACGGCGGACGTATTATGTGATGGCGGTTTCCGTCCGTCTGTCCGTGTGTCCGGCTGTCCGTCCCCCGTGTCCGGTCTATATCTGGAACAGTTTTCTATTTACAGTTCTAATTTTTGGTGAGTGGATGCCCTACAGGGAGATGATGTGTCTCGTACAAAAATGAAGGTCGAGGTCAGAGGTCAAAGGTCACTGGCCTGAAAAACAGGAAGTCACTGAAGTGTTCGTGTCCGGTTTATATCTCTGAATGTTTTCTATCCACAGTTGCAATTTTTTGTGAGTGGATACATCAGGTGGAGACGATATGTCGCGTACCGAAATTCAGGTCGAGGTCAGAGGTCAAAGGTCACTGTTGGCTAAAAATCAGGAAATCATTGATCATTGATAGTTTTCTATCTACAGTTCTAATTTTTGGTGAGTGGATGCCCTAGGGGGGAACGATGTGTTGCATACTAAATGTAGGTCGAGATCAGAGGTCAAAGGTCAGTGTGACCGAAAAATCAGGAAATCATTAAAAATTTCTAATTTTTTGTGAGTGGATGCAATAGGGTGAAATGAAGTGTTGCATGCCAAAAATTAGGTCAAGGTCGAAGGTCAAAGGTCACTGTGACCCCCAAAATGAGGAAATTATTAAAAATAACTTTTTTGTGTCAGTAGATACATTAGGGGGACATGATGTGTCACAAACCAAAAAGTACGTCAAGGTCAAAGGTCAAGGTCACTGTGGCCCCAAAATCATGAAATTGTTAAAAATCATGATTTTTTGTGTCCAGTGATATATTAAGGGGAGACGATTTTGTCATGTACCAAAATTTAGGTCAAGGTTAATAGTCCAGACCACTGTGACCCCAGAATCAAGAAATTTTTAAAAATTACTGTTTTGTGTCAGTAGATACATTAGGGGGGCATGATGTGTCATGTACCAAAATGTAGGTCAAGGCCGGAGGTCAAGGTCACTGTGACCCCCAAAATTATGAAATTGTTAAAAATCATGATTTTTTGTGGCCGTAGATACATTAAGGGACACGATGTGTTGCATACCAAAATGTGGGTCAACGGTCAAGGTCATTGTGACCCCAAAATCAATAAATCATTAAAAGAAACATTTTCATATGCCTGTCGAAGAGGAGGTCATGTAATGCGATATTGCGTTCTGTCGAGTCATCCATTAACATTTGTTGTCCATGCGATATCTCTAGTTTCAATGTATGGATTGGTACCAAACTTTGAGTATACCGTACTCGCATGGCAAAGAGGAACCATATTCATTTTAAGATCAATATGTGAAATGTCAAGGTCACAGTCCCCCAAAACTGAATCAAGTTTAGCTAACTATATGCGTTAGGTTGGAATGTTCAAAGTTGTCTTCCCTACATGTATATGGCATTTGTCCTGTGGAGTTGTCTCCCATGTTTGATATATGTAAGAAACAGCTACATTCAGTTAAACTGTTGTGAAATAAAAACTGTACATTTACTAATTTAACGAGGAGAGGGACCCTTTATGAACTTTGTACCTGTTTATTAACTCAAGAACAAGGGTTTATTTCATCACTTTCTTCACATTTTTCTTCCTTCATGAACAATTTTCTCGCCTGAAAGGAATTCATTTGAAGGGGAACAACTATTTTCTTGTGTCGATTTCAGTGTGGGATATGTGAGCTCTCGGCTCTTGTTTCAAGGTCACCTAGTTACCAATAGTTCAGACCATTTTAGTTTATCATTCAATATAAGATATGAAATATGTTACATTCTCAGAAGCACAAAATCGTAGACCGTTCTCTGGATTGCTTGCTACCAATTGGGATCAAGGCCATTGAACAACCTTGAAATTCGGACCGGTGTAATTTCATATATACGGGCGTATATTGAAGCCCCTTGGACTCTTGTTGGTTCTTGTGTTTTATTTTTATTTTTATAGAAATATGCAGTACGCCGGCATCGTTTTCCGCCACCCATTTAATGTTGCGTTTAATAACGCCAAACTCCTCCATCCAAAGTTTCTCAAATTCTATAATAAATATCACAATGGCGGAAAAATACAATAGTAGCGTGCAAGATCTCTGTTGCTACGTTTCGTAACGTGTGTATAATTCCGCTCAACCCGGGGCTAATATAAAGGCCGTTGAAATACCACATTACATCTCCTTGGTGTTCATATTGTGGCGAAAATTTAAATTATTACCTACTTAGTACATATTATGGTTAATTTTAAAATTAGTTCGATTTGCAGAATGTAAACAAACACCCACATTCTGGAGCCTCACTAGCACAGCCCGCTTTGTTTATTTTTGGTGTTTTATCGTCTGCCGGTAATTTTGACATCGTTTTGGCAAGACATTTCAAGACCCCCCTACGGACATTTTTGTAAGTTTAACCCATTTATAAATTTTCTACGGACAATTCCTGTAGGAAATAGGAAGTACATATATAGGAGAACATTGTCCTGACGTAAGAAGTTTGTACGTTTCATATTTACGGAGAAATAGATTTTTATATTTGAGTCGGCTTTTTGCGCTGACCATAGAAGCCTACACTAAAACAACTGTCAACTTCGTTTTAGTGCGTCACAAAAAGTGCGCGAATGAACTATTTCTAAATAATTTCATGACGAATCCTCCTAAGGTTAGAAAGTACAGATATTTTATGATTTAGTCCTGAAGTATCAGCTCGTAAGACGTTCTAATTGTTCAGATATTAATTTGTGAAGTTTGACAATTTTCTGACTTCGAGCTTCGGACGGCCGCCATTTTGGCCATATTTGTTCAGCCGAGTGTTCGTTTGTCGTGATAGACAATCGATAATTAATCATATTTAGAGATATATTTCTCAAGACAACCTTGCATCCAATAAAAATATAAGTGTTAAGGCTTACCTTGTTAGCCAGGTTGCTGCCTTAGAGGTGTTATTTTTCGATAAATCGGCATTTGTTCCCGCCGATGCGATGTGAAATTCATGCTTGATTTTGCATGTAGTTTTGCGTGCAACGTGTTGCACATTTCGAGAGCGATAACTTTTCCATCCTCGTCTATAAAGTGTCCTTCTTGGAAAGTAATTATATCCATGGAAAGTTCAGGATACAGGCTTTCGAATGATATCTGGCTCCGCTTCTGATTCATCGGAGTTGTGTTGTATTTTTGCCTCGGAATAGCATACACTTTTTGGTAAATAGCGCTCTCGATTTTGCCTACCGTCTGCTTCGCCAGTGTGAGATATTACGTCACGGCGTTCGCAGAATCTAGATTTTTGACCAATCAAAATTCAGCATTTTCATTGAACCGTAGAATTTTACGTCATTGGTTGGCAACTGGTTAGCAACTCAGCCCTATATAAAGCGGCTCGACAGGCATGGCCTCAGTCGATTCCGGCTCGTTGTACAGTGAACATCGGAGCTCAAGCTAGCAATTACTATATACATACAGTTGTTAGTATCTATTTATCTGAATATAGTTAAATATTGTAAGCTTATAGCAGTGACAAATAGTAAGCATAGAGTAAGCATAATTAAGCCCGATAGACAGGATTACAAATTCGGCTTACGGTGTTGATACAGCTGACGAGGCTGACGGTTCCAGCTTACGTCAATGAAGATATTAGCTACATCGTCGCATGCTTACGGGACTCCAGCTTACATGTTGCTATGAGTCTGAGATTATCATAGGAAGTTGACAGATGTTTTCAAGATAATGCAAGATCTGTTTCACAGAATACCGGTAGTGATTAAAATGAAATATATGCTGACTTTTATACAACTGGAATTCTGCAGAGGATATGTTGTCAGGCTTACTCAAGTTTACGTCAGCCGTACTTCCTATTTCCTGAGCTGTTACTATTATTGAAATTTGCACCATAAATGAACATTACCAAATGTCACCAGAACTTTGAGTAAACATCTTTGAAGCAGTAAGCATCCATAATAATTCTTTCAATCACAACAAATGAAACTAATTCATGAGATGAACTGTATATATATTGGTTGATTTTACAATAAACTGTAAACATTGATTGAACTGAAATATATGACTAGAGGTTGGTTATTGTGGTACAGTTCGCTGGTTGGAAACTGATAACTCTGATGCCTGGAAATATTTGAACATGCAAATAGTAATTTAAATGTCACTCTTAACGGACTAAGAACATAAATAAGAAGTCACAGTTTTGGAGTTAAAAATAAACAGAAGATACTTACACAATAGCCCGTATAATTGACAGCATTGACTTGTAAGCGTATGTTGGTATGTAACTGGACTAATAAGTTGTTTACTGATACTGATGGATCAGTAGTGTAAAAATGAGTTAACTCGAACATTCAATTAGATGAGTAGAAAAAGAGCATCATCAATTAACCAGTTATATGACAGTGTCATCCAAGTAAAATTAAGCTGAAACGTAGGATTCCGATACAACGAGAGCGAT
Organism: Hanleya hanleyi; assembly: GCA_036873755.1. Taxonomy (NCBI): domain Eukaryota; kingdom Metazoa; phylum Mollusca; class Polyplacophora; order Lepidopleurida; family Hanleyidae; genus Hanleya; species Hanleya hanleyi. The sequence continues at coordinate 7,159 of JAVTVY010037301.1, read as the reverse complement.
ACAGCAGGTGAAAGATATTTAGGAGAAAGGGGTAGAATCCGAATCCAGTTGGTGGCGGCGCCTCCGGAGAAGAGTAAAGTTAAGGATACAAGAAATCCAGTTACTTTCCTATTTTATGTGAAAAATAGGTGGTGGCAGCATTCAATAACATTAGTGGTTATACGAGTTTACAAATTGGGGGACATAGTCCCAGTAAAAACCGCTACAATTGGTGGCAGCGGTGGGATAGTTGCATTCTGGGATAGCTGTATTCTAGCTGTAAAGTTGTCATCGTGAGCCTTCGTGAAGTATCATAATTACATATACGCTTACAGTGCGAGGCTTACAGTCGAACAGTCACATCCAAAACAGAGAATATGGATTTAGAAGAAGAAACAGTTGAACAGCACGACATCAGTTCTGATGCTGAAGTAACTTTCCGATCACCTGTGCATGGTGGTGAACGGCCGGAATCGCCTCCACGTGAGACTGGTGGCGGGGACTGGTCTCACGTGCAACGTCGAAATCTGAAACCCGAGATGTACAGTGGAGATGCATCCTGGAAGGAGTACCTCCAAGTTTTCAACGCCATTGCAAGAATAAACTCCTGGAACAGTAGAGAAAAGGCAGACTTTCTCTTCACACACCTGAAAGGTGCAGCACGTCAGTTGGTATGCACTCTTAACGAATGGGAACAAAGAGATTATGACCGATTAGTAGAGGTATTGAATTCAAGATTTGGCCCATCTGGTCAGTCTGAACTGTATCTAGCAGAAATCAGAAGTCGCCGTCGAGGAAACAAGGAGACATTACGAGAGTTGGGGCAAGCTATACGAAAGCTAGCTACACTGGCTTACCCGGACATGTCTTCTGAGCAGCAAGATCGATTGGCTAAGATCCATTTTATAGATGCAATCGAGGATGCAGAAATGCGTATGCAAGTTTACAGAGGTAAACCAGAGAGTCTCCAGACTGCTGTAACCATTGCTTTGGAGTACGAAGGTTACAAGAAAATGGAAGCACAGCGAAGTGGTTCCACATCAAGGAAGTATGTTCGGGAGATAGTCAAAGAAACAACAACAGATATCAGTTTGGAAAACCGAGTGAAGAAAATAGAGGATCAGTTAAAGCAGCTGACAAGAATGCAAAGTCAGCTGGGTCAGCGCTCCGAAAGTCAACGCCAACCGCCAAGACCTCCTTTGGCTGATGTACAATGTTTCAATTGTCTCAAATTCGGGCATTATAGCTCTCGGTGCCATAACAGAGGGAACCGTAATGAACAGCAACCACGTCAGACGGAAAACGGCCCACAACCGACTTGCCGAGGCCAAGGTCGGTTGTAAATTCACCGTTGCCTCGTACCAACAATGACTCTTTGGGAAATGGAGAAAGCTTACGTAATAAACCAGGAGACAAATGTCCTGTGCTGGAAGTGGGATTGAAGAAAGCAGAGAGTGGCCTATTTATTCCTGGTCGAATAAGTAACTGTGGCATTCAGTTTCTCATTGATACTGGGGCTTCAGTTACTCTTTTATCAAGTAAGTTCTTCTCTACAATACCACTGGAGCATCGACCAGAGATTAGACCAGTTTCTTTGAAGCTTCTTGCCGCAGACCATACACCTTTGAATATCATTGGGACATGTACGTTGGATTTGGGAATTCTCCCGTATTCAACACCTATGGATGTCATCATTGCAGACATTCGAAACGATGGTATTCTTGGAATGGACTTTTTGGTAAAATTCAGTTGCGATATCCACCTGAAGAGTAGGAGTCTGACCTGTGACGGTTATCAGATTCTATGTACAGGGCAAAACTGCTCTGTAGTCAATGAGCAGTGCCAACTGATTGTTAGTCAAACGGTGACAATTCCACCTGGCCAACAGATTATAATTCCAAGCCATCTTGAAAAGAATGACATAGGTAACGTCGGTAAATGGACTCTCTGTGAACCATTACCAGGAGCACCTAAAGAAGGGTTGCTGTTCGGAAAAACGCTTGTCGACAGTGAGGGAGAGTTCTATCCACTGGTTGTAATGAACCTTGGAAACGAACCTGAAACTGTGTGCGAAGGTACAAAAGCAGCAATTGCGAGCCCAGTTGTATCCACATGTGTTTTTGTGGAGTCTTTGTCGGGTGACAACCTCGGAGTTAGTGCAGAGGAGTCATCTGAGGATGGTGCCCTGAGTAATAGTATTGGGGTACAGAATTCATCCATTTGTTGTGGTAGTGACCGGCCATCACTACAGGATTTATCTGAGCATTTGAAGCCGTTGTATACCAGTAGTACTGAAGGTATGGCTCCAGAAGATAAATGCAAGGTAACGGCTCTGCTGCTTGAGTACCGAGACATATTCGCAGAAAGTGATGCTGATTTAGGACAAGCGAAAGGTGTAAAACACTCTATCAACACTAGTAATGCACCACCGTTGAGACAACCACCTCGACGCTTACCAATACATAAGCAAGAAGAGGCTGACCAACAGGTTAAGGATATGTTAAAGCGGAACATTATAGAAAGATCGTCCAGTCCTTGGGCTTCACCCATTGTCTTGGTAACCAAGAAGGACGGTAGCATAAGATTCTGTGTGGACTACAGAAGATTGAACCAGGTAACAATAAAAGATGCCTATCCTCTTCCTCGAATCGATGATTCACTTAACTCCTTACATGGTGCAAAATGGTTTACAACCTTGGACCTTGCAAGTGGTTACTGGCAAGTGGAATTAGATGCTGATGCCAGACAAAAGTCAGCCTTTACTACTAGAAGTGGTCTCTGGCAGTTCAATGTGATGCCCTTTGGCTTATGCAATGCGCCATCAACCTTTGAGCGTCTTATGGAGATGGTTCTTGCTGGTTACCAATGGGACATTTGTCTTGTGTATTTAGACGACATCATTGTATTCGGGAAAACCCTCGACGAGGCCATCATCAGCTTGAAGAAAGTTTTCAATAGACTCCGTGAAGCTGTCTTGAAGCTCAAGCCAAAGAAATGTCACTTGTTTCAACAGGAAGTAAACTACTTGGGGCATGTGGTTTCTTCAGAGGGCGTGTCAACCGATCCAGAGAAGATACAGGCTGTAGAAAAATGGCCAGTTCCGACATCGCCTCATGAAGTTCGTAGTTTTCTTGGTCTAGCTTCATATTACAGACGTTTCATAGCCAACTTTGCATCCATCGCCAAACCTCTTCATGAGCTGACAGAGATTAACAGAGAATTCAAGTGGTCAAAAGAATGTGACGTCGCATTTAGGGAGCTACAAAATAAGTTGATCAACAGTCCTATCCTGGCATATCCAAGTTCACACGGAGATTTCATCCTGGACACCGATGCCAGTTGTTACGGGATCGGAGCTGTTCTGTCCCAATCACAAGGTGGACAAGAGAAGGTGATTGCCTATGCTAGTAGGGTCCTTAGTAAGCCGGAGAGAAATTATTGTGTGACAAGGAGAGAACTTTTGGCAGTTGTCTATTTTGTCAAGAACTTTCGGTATTATCTCTATGGGAGACATTTCACTATTCGGACTGACCACAGTGCTTTAAGATGGCTTATGAATTTCAAAGAGCCAGACGGTCAAATGGCAAGATGGTTGAGTCTCTTGAGCATCTATGACTTTGAAATTCTCCACAGACCCGGGAGGCAGCATGGAAATGCTGATGCAATGTCCCGAGTGCCCTGTAGTTGGTGTGACAAGATGGGTTACACCGAGACAGTTTCCAACATCGATCCACCATCCGCAAAGGTGACTGTTGATGCTTTGGTCCAAACAGATCATTCAGGACCAATTGAAACAACAGTAACCAAAATCAAATGGGTGCCCAAGTCTTGGGGGTATCCACAGAGTTTTCCCAGGCGTCGAAAATATGTCAACAAGTTTACGAAGCAACCAACAGAAGGTCATGTTATAGCTGTCACTACACGAAGACAAAAGATGACAGCTGCAACTTCTAAAGAGAGTGAAGTTTGCGAACCAGGAGTAGAGCAATATTGGTCAAGTGCGAAGTTAGCAGAGGCTCAGCAGAAAGATCCCGGTCTGAAATGGGTCATTTCTTCTAAGAAGCGTCTCACTGAGCGACCAAAATGGCCTGAAGTTTCATCATTTGGGAAAGCAGTCAAACTGTACTGGTCTCAGTGGGACAGATTGTTGTTTCACAATGAAGTCTTGTATCGCAAATGGGAAAGCGATGATGGTTCACAGTCTCACCTGCAGTTAATAGTACCTGCGGATTACAGAAGGCAAGTTTTCCATCAGCTTCATGCATCAAAGACTGCAGGACATCTTGGCTATAAAAAGACGCTCCAGAAGGTCAAACAGCGCTTTCATTGGTCTGATATGGCTGCAGATGTGAAACTATGGTGCAAGCAGTGTGACATATGTGCCTCCCGGAAATCTCCTCCACAACGTTCAAGAGCATCGTTGCAACAATACACTGTTGGTTCTCCTCTCGAACGTATCTCCATTGATATTTTAGGACCTTTGCCAAAATCAAAGAAAGGGAACCAGTACATCCTTGTAGTAAAGGATTATTTCACTAGATGGGTGGAGGCTTACGCTCTTCGCAACCAGGAAGCTGAAACTGTAGCTAACAAATTGGTCAGGGAATTCATTTGTAGATTTGGAGTGCCACGTCAGCTTCACTCGGATCAGGGTACAAATTTTGAATCTCGGCTTTTCCAGGAGGTCTGTCAACTGCTGGAGATTGAAAAGACAAGGACCACTCCTTACCATCCTCAGTCCAATGGCATGGTTGAGAGATTTAATCGTACTCTTGCTGATCGTCTCGCCATGATGGTAGACAAGAATCAAAAGAACTGGGATGAACAATTGCCATTTGCACTTATGGCATACCGTTCTTCGGTTCATGATGTCACGGAGGAAACCCCCAACATGATGATGCTTGGCAGAGAAATTGACCTGCCACTGGATATCGTCACGGGTCGTCCACCTGCTATGTCAACCGCTGTTGGAAGTGAATATGCTGCAGAATTACGGGAACGGCTCGAAGCTGCCTATGAGAGAGCCAGATCTGCACAAGCAAAGAATATCATTCGACAAAAACGAAATTACGATCGATGTAATAAAGGCAGCCCATACAAAGTTGGAGAAGCTGTGTGGTTATATAACACTACACGAAAGCGAAATTTATCGCGTAAACTGTCTTGCAATTGGGATGGTCCTTTTCTAGTAATAGGAAAACTGGATGACACTGTATATCGGATACAGAAAAGTCTAAACTCTAGGGAGAAAGTGGTTCATTTTGACAGATTGAAACAATATAATGGCATCAGTTTCCAACCTTGGGCAGTACCACAATCTAACCACTAGAAAAATAGAAACACACAGTTGAAGTTGACAAAAACTTTAATTGAAAATTGAACAAACAAACAAATGAGGAAATACAGAATAATGATATTTTCTTATTTACAGCAATCTAATGAGACCACGGATACATTGGTGTCCCTGTGGTAAGATATACAAACAACGTCAGAGCTTGTGGCGACACAGAATGAGTGGTTGTCCAGCTGCCGAGCGGGAGGGTCATGGTCATGAATACTTCGGCTGTCCCTGGTGTGTTTTCCAGACAGTGGATGAGACACTGTACAACGCCCACATATGTGATTGTGCCGGTTCACCACTAAAGCGCAAGGCAACAAAGCCGTCACTGAAGGGAACTGGTGTAAGAGCCAAGAGTCCAGGTACGCCCTTGCAAGATGAAGCGCCTTCATCCATCTTCTGCTTCAAGAAGGCAGCAGCCCGCATCGCAACATCAGCAAAGAGAAGGATCGCCAGGCCTGGGGCTGCTGCCTCTGCTGCAAAACTAGCAAAGAAGGCGTCAACGCTGAAGGCTCGGGAGGACCTTGAGATATTGCCATCTATCTCATCCTCATCTGACGATGACGAGACGGACCTTATCGTGACGTCTGTCTCTCAACTTGCATCTATGTCCACATCATCGCAAACTGCCTTCAAACCATCTAAACTGTCTTCTTCTTCATCATCCCTTCAGCTACCTTCTTCCCGCTCAACTATTCCATCTTCTTCTCGATCATCTACCATTCCATCTCGGCCTTCAGCATCTCGTTTAATCAATCCCCGGTCTGTCTCCTATCAGTCTCGTCTTTCTGCGGCTGTCACTACTGTTACGGCCAGTGGTGATAACATCCGGATGTCAACCTCAAGTGACGATAGTGGGGCGTCGATTCCGACAGTGGTGACAACTAGGGCAGATGACTTTGTTCACTGGCATGTTCTTACAACATTGTGCTATCCTGATGGCAGGAAGCGCTATGAGGAGTCTGTGAAGAACGCTGTATGCGGAGAAGCTTGTCCGCTCTGTTCCCAACGTCCAGCTGAACTGCATTAATTTCAATTCTTTGTTGCTGGATGTTGGGCTGCAACAAAAAAGAAGTAAATTTAAATTATATATTATTAATTCTAAGAGTTACAGTTCTGTGATAAGTTAAAATGTTAAGTTTGGTGGAACAGTTAGTTATTATTCTTCGCGTTACCTAGCCAGATGTTTACTGTATATATAAATTTATAATGAAATAAATTATTAGCAACATCTTGGAGCTGAACTTTTATCTTGGTGTATTGACTGTTGAAAGTATTCAGTTGAAGTCTTCATTGAAGTATAAACAGTTCAAAATAATTAATAATGAAATAAGCTTACACCAAGAATGACTGCCATAAACTGAGAAAAGGCAATAAAATAGAAATAAATTATCAAGTGCATGAAGTCATATAAGACTGGAAGAAAATAAACAAGAACTTATAAACTAGCAGAAGAAAACCACAGAACAGAACTTTATTTCATAAAAGAAATACGAATGAACACTGAACCATGAAGAGACAAAAATCTCTATGAAACAATTTAGGAAACAACTTGAAGGCAGGCACTATTTGACTTTAATTCTCTGAACAGTGTTTCTGCAATGATATATTTGTCTCTGGTGACATCTTGGTATTTATTCCATGTTCGGGACGAACATTTATTTAGTGGGGGGTAGTGTGGCGAAAATTTAAATTATTACCTACTTAGTACATATTATGGTTAATTTTAAAATTAGTTCGATTTGCAGAATGTAAACAAACACCCACATTCTGGAGCCTCACTAGCACAGCCCGCTTTGTTTATTTTTGGTGTTTTATCGTCTGCCGGTAATTTTGACATCG
>JAVTVY010037300.1:0-16031 GCA_036873755.1 Hanleya hanleyi | reverse complement strand
GAATTCATGTGTGAGTAGGGAGAGTGGGGGGGGGGGGGGTGCCTACGCAGTTATGTTTTAAGAAAATGTACAGTAATATATTTAGTAACAACCATAGGAAAATATATGGTGGTTACACATTCCCCCCCTAAAGAAAGCTGGAGGAACCATAAAAAGTGGAGCCAGCAACCAGACGAACACTAGAAATTACCCAGGTGAGTACGGTAACAAACAGTACGGTACGTGTTACAAACATTACAACTGGAAAAAGAAGCAGTCTACAGCAAATGCTTGAAGGAGAAAAATCATCATCGCTAAATGCATATTACAACAGACCAATTTTATCTGCTCGCAACAACTATCCGGAAGATCACGCGTTAAACACCACATGTACAAAAACATGACCCAGTACAAGAGGGGAACACGGACTAGCACTCCAACTGGCAGCATATACAGAGTTAACATTCTGAACCCAACACTGTCAGTGTAAATTGTCACATACAGCTTATTGTTTTTGAAAGACAACAAGATAGACATTCACTAGAATGATAGTGATCAAGATTAATGATATTCTTGAGGCTATAAGAGATCACTGATTTACAACTATCAGACCCATTCAAGCTACATGTACATGTTATATACATACCTTCTGGACGGCTCTCTTGCAGGCCTGTCATATGACTACCTATAGGCCAAGATTGCACTTTTCAGAAGTTTAGCTCTTCATAGACTTAAGGTAAATGGATCAGTTGCCTATTCTCACACATATTCATTACATGACAATTTAGACAAATACAATTAATACATACATGTATAACATGTATAAAGTGATATTCAATAAAATTATGGTCGGAACAAATCAGATTCATAAATACTTAGTGAAACAAATCCGCTAAACTGATGGAAATTACTGTAAATTCAGTTTATATCGTGGATCATCACAGAAATTAACTGGATTAATTGCTGGAGTTCAGATATTTCAGAGTTCAGATAATTCAGTCAGTGTTTCAGATTCCATTCCAGGGAGTCCACAGGAACAGATGTTAACATGATGGTATAAATGGAGAATTGTCATCAGATGCATACTAGATCGGTATTCCAGGTTAATCTCACTCTCACAATTTTTTTCAATCTGAATGGCCATGCAATGAATCATAGCTCAAAATGACTGACAACGAGTGAGTCAATCAGATTATTCTTTGACAGGTATAAAATTAACTCGGTGACCTCCAACCGATGGCTGGTCAACATATATAATATCTACATCAGAATTTACCGAAAATGGATATTAAATTTTGTTTCACTGGACTTATGGCAAAATTGACACTATAGATCAGATACACATGTTCCTTCTATCCTGGGCCAGCTGTTACCCAGAGATAAACTACTATATTGGAATAGTTCCTGTTCATTTCAGGGACTCTTGATGTTCTTTATCAAGTCGGGAATAGATAAACGGATTCCCATGCCACACCCAATATTGACACCACGACATTGATGCGTTTTACTAAGATCTTAACAGGCCTGTCAATCGAGGACTACCTCTAGGTCAAGATTAACTTAGCGCCAATCATGAAGTTGAGCCTTCCACTGGGCTTTCAGGTAAGGTTCACACGCCTACTTTATCACAGCCTGTCTGGAACATATATCAAGCCAATATAGAAAGGATCAACGAATATCCATCTACAGATTCAATAATTGTCATTTGATTACCAACAAGTAAAGACCAGCACTTGCTAAACAGCATTTCCACAGCATTATGTCAATTCTGCAGGGGGTGATCAAGAGCTTCTAGCCTCCTGATGACGACATTATCCGAGTTCTCCATCAGTGCACTGCAGGTGGCGGTAGACATTAAATAGCATTGCATGGAGTCAATACTAACCTCATCTTCCTCTGACTCATTCCTTGGGTAATGATTATTCGCACCGAAATCAAATAATCTGAATGGGTACATGGCATGATGCGCCCTAAACACAGAGTCCCATTTCGGGTGCCAAATGTAAGACGGGGATGTCCCTCGCTCTGCTCTGGAAAGACGGTCTTACGGTTTAGGGTGAGCTCGGTGCTTTTGGGGCATGAATCATCAATACCACATACCCCTATACCCAAGGAATTAACACAACAACCAAATTTGTGTATAAATGAATGGAAATTTAATGAAAACAGGAACTGAAGATGACCATGACCTGTGTAAAATACAAATGGGCAGGTCAATGGTCGAAAACCAAAAGCCGCGACATATACGCGAGAGAAATATTTATTTACTTATATACCGTAGGCATTTATTGAAATCGAATATGGCTAAACATCAGCAAGACAACCATAACCTGCCAATTAACCTACAATACAAATGCTACTATATCAAGTAGCTCCTACATGTAAGGCCGGAATGAAATATACTGCAGCAGTAAACATGGTGTCAACAAATATACTATCTGACACAGGTTATCATTTTTGACAACTGACAGTAGGGTAGTAGGGCAATTAGCAAACAGGCTGTCTTGCTATAAGCATATTTATTATTACAATAAATGAATGTACTACATTGACAGATATCAAGATGCATTAATAATGTTACGAATGTTATGCAAAATATGTTGATGAGCGGTGAGCATGCTACATTATTGGAACATATACAAGTAATATATAGTCTATTACTGGGAACGATATTCATATTCCCAGAATTATCTATCATATTACAACAGGCTCCCAAACAACGCGCGTAGTAAAATGGAGAAAGGTTTCAATTCTGACTGAGGTTTGGCCCTATAGCAACCCTTGCAATGAGTAGTTGCTATACCCCAGGTTAAATATCACCCAATATGGCAAATAATTAGCCACAAGTTCACAATAATATTATAACCAGCATATTATAAATTGTAGCATGTCACCGTCACCAAACACATCAGTAACAATTATTATTCATGGATCCAGTATCAGAACTAGCTGACATTAAAGTTATTTTTAATGTTCCACGAACTGCAAGAAGAAATCATGTTATGGTACAATTCTGGGCGAGTAAATTATGTCATTGACAAAATCAAAGTTGCCCAGATGTCGTGAACTCGATGTACACATTCCGAAATTCAACAGCTATAAAATGCCAAAGCTGAACTATTTATAAAATCTAGACGAAGTAAACTTGCTGAAAAAAGACGACGAAGAAGATGCTAATTTAATATTTAATTCCGTACTGAAGGCTCAGAGTTTGTTTTGAAGTCGCCGAATACAAGAGGTCACATCACGGTGACGAAATGTCAAGGCCGACAAGCTGCACCGGAAATGATCAAAATATATCAAATATTTCAGTAACCAGCTTGATAAATATGGTTTTCCTGAACTAGAGCGTCTCACAACATCTGGGCAAATATATTTGTATGGCCTTTCATCTTAATTTATAGCAAAAGGAGCCTAATGGGTACTCACCTGTGTAAAATACAAATGGGCAGGTCAATGGTCAAAAACCAAAAGACCGTCGCACATCAAGTGTCGTCTGCTTGCATAGGCCGAAAGGAAATGCAGCGATCTCATTGGTTAATGAAAATGATTAGGCTCTAGAGGGGGGTCAGTGCAATGGACTTGTGGCATAACTCAATCGGAACACAAGAGGTTATGTCATTATAAAAAGACCCTGCTGTGGCCAGGAATCTATAGATCGTTTTAATTTACCTTATTTATATGCGAAATCAAAATACCCCACGGAGATGAGCTGACAGCTAATTTCTTAGCTGCACAGATACGCTGAGATATGTATATATATATCTTAATACACTAAGAATTCATGTGTGAGTAGGGAGAGTGGGGGGGGGGGGGTGCCTACGCAGTTATGTTTTAAGGAAATGTACAGTAATATATTTAGTAACAACCATAGGAAAATCTATGGTGGTTACACAAGTCATTCATATCATTCACATGAAGGTCCCACCGATGACGTCATGCTCTTTCGCTCAGCTTACGTTTGAAGAACGTTGTAATTTTTCTTTTGCTGGTGCAAACTGGACAATAAATGCTCGACACTGGGGTGGCACTCGATCATAGACTGGCCATAATAACATGCTACAACACCTATAGATTATGTATATTGGTCTCCATGGGTTCAGCTATTTGGTGTAAAATGCCTGTGGAGAGGGTTCCCCGTGTTTTGTACTGAAATACGATCTGCCAAACTATAAAAATAAAATCTTCCCCGCCCCGTTCCATTGAACACATTGTTTCACACTGACAGTTGTATTTTCGTCCTTTTGTGCCAAATAACCATATAACCAGCCATGTGACTGTGTTTCAGTGTCAATAAAGTTCTTATCTTATGGGATCAACACATTTTTTTTTTAACAAAACTACACATTTGTTTGTTTTTTGTTTTTTTTCAAATGACACAGAATGTAAACAATTAGGGATGTAGCCAGGATTTTACTGTGGTTCGCCACAACTCCAAAAGGACACATCAGGGGGTTCGCTGTATGGGAAAGTTTGAAAACTGGGCTTCAGTTTGAAAAAGGGCATTTATATGAGAACAAATATATTTCCGAAAGGGGGGATTTCCCCGAACCTGGCTTCGGGCTATAGCCCAGTCGGTACGTTTGGTCGCTAAAGGTCATCGCGTACATTGACAGCTGACAAATACGTTGGTCGAACGTCGGGGGTTTTTTTTCTATAAAAAAGGACAGTCTTCAAAGGTGGTGTCAAACGTTGGCATGACAACGATTTTGCGCAATTGTGATTGGCGGCTGACAGATACGTTGGTCGAACGTCGGGGGTTTTCCCGAGCGTGGGAGGGTATTTTTCTATAAAAAAGGACAGTTTTCAAAGGTCGTGTCGTTCGTTGGCATGACAACGATTTTGCAAGTCTGTGATTGGCGGCTGAAAAATACGTTGGTCGAACGTCGGGGGTTTTCCCGAGCATAGATGGGTATTTTTCTATAAAAAAGGACAGTTTTCGAGATCTGTATCCATTATCTCAATGTCTAGGCGAAGCCCTGTTACGCAGAGCAATGAATCCAGACTATTCTAAGCCTACAGTATACATGGACAATCTTCATCCTGAATATACGGCCGCTGTCGATGCGGTTCTTCGTGATCTTACAGCAACACCACCACCAATGCCCAGACCGGAGACTGCCACCGACACAACCATGCCTACCACCAGACCCCAACAATCTGACACTAGAAATGTTATTGATGCGTCGACGGGAATGGCTAGGTAAGCTGATTTGCGCGAGCCAAGAAACGGCCAGGAGAACGAACTGCCTATGGGGAATATGCCATATTTTTCCATTATTGACGAAGCGATGAAAGTGGCTAAGCGGCACTGGGAACTTTCACCGAATGTGACCTTGAAAATCGGTAACAATCAACGGATACTATTCACCACAGCCCCTAGAGGGAAGCGACCTGCCCGGCGCATTGACTTGTCACCTACCGCCTGGCACCGACTGTGTTTCGCTTTCCAAGAAATGGAATCATTCATCGAAAACGCAGGTACAGAAGAGAGGCGAATATACATCCACGAATCCGTGATTGTCAGCTATACGCTGTACAAAGATCAGCCCTTACTGCACATCAGGTGCTGGCAATATGATACGGAGACCGACATGCAGCGTCCATCGACCACTGGGGCTGCTCTACACCTAACAGCATGGCGTAAACTGCAAACTATTGCGCCAGAAGTTTCGCACATCTTAAGACTGGATATAGCGGACTATCTATTCCAAGTGTACAAAACCGCTTACCTACATACATTAAGCCAGGAAATTGGCAAACTCAACGCCTGCATGGGATGCACAACACATGATGGACTGCGGCATACCTGCATACGCCCTGTACCAACGACCACCTGGAATAAGGCCTTACAGAATGTACAAGCAGTGCATGTTGAACAGACCTTCCGCCTCCGTGTGCATGAGGATATCCCGGAAAGTGACATGAAAAACTTCTTGAATACCAAAGCTAGCCGATATCGGGATGATGCGCATTTTCAACTGGAGCTACGTAACTATACCAATTTAAATATCTAAGCGACATTTTAACGCGTTGCTTGAATTAAACTCATACCCCAAATATTGAAAACGGTGAGACACTCTTGTATATATTGTGTAAGAGAATTGAAACTCGATTATTACAGTTAATAATATTATTTATATAATTGACCCGTCATGTTGAAAAGGGTGATTTTCTGTTAATATGATATCCCGTATTATCGTCATGAAAGAAAAATATTTCATCCCCTCGCGCGACACCTTCACGTACTTCTACCCAAGCGCAAAGTGCTCTCCGATGGTGTGACTACAACGTATCTGGACATTTAGAGTGCTAAATATGAACTTACACTACCACTGGACTTTGTAATGTATATAATAAGAGGAACCGTTGTATATATATGTTCTATAAACGCTAAAGCTGACATTGCGGATATTCCACTGGACTGTTATAATAAGGGAAAATAACTGATGTATATATGTTCTATGAACGCTGAAGCTGACATTGCGGATATTCCACTGGACTGTTATAATAAGGGGAAATAACTGTTGTATCTATGTTGTGTTCTCTGTTATAAAATGTGTTTTTTCATACAACATTGTGAGTTTAGGTTCTTTTTGTATACCGTAGTTAACCATTTGAAAGAGTTAATTCGGTCGTATTGACCTTGGTGGCTGGTATATATGGCCAGGTGCCCTCGTTGCCCCTGGTGACAAAAAACTAAGGGGAGATAACTCCGGTTATTACCCCACAGTGACCTTTTGACCCGGATGTGACCTTTTGACCCGGATGTGACGTCATAGTAACGCGAAAAGCCGCATAGGGCCCTGGGACTACTTTTTCTATCCGGACCGCATCACCGCCGGACTACTTTCTAGCCGCATCACCGTCAGACCGCGGAAGAATACATGTCACGTGACCGGAAGTAACCTCTGACCTTTGACCTCTGTGACCTTTGACCTGGGTTTGACCTTTGACGGCTTCTGATTGGACGAGAGCTCTGTGACGTCATCCATGACGTCATCTCATTTGCATAAATGGTAAGGAATTTGCACTTTATATACTACTAGTGTGATCATATCGATCAGCACCGTGAACCAGACGCACTGCTCGTTTTTTGTAATTTAAAAAGCTTTTCCTGGCTGTATTGGTCACAATTTCCCTAAACAATAGAACAATATAGTGCATTGTGGGTAAAATATAATTAATATAAAATGCTTTACGGGCACACAGTGTCAATAAAAATGGTGTATACGCCTGAACAAGGCCAATTTTTGGGAGAGTTTGCCACAAATATACTCAACGTGAGTTCCGAGTGTAGCAAATGTCTCTCTCTCCCCCCCCCCCTGGAAAACTTCCCCCAGGAAATACCCCCCCCGGTAATATTCCCCCCTGATACCCCCTATCATTCCCCCCCCTGGAGAAAATCCCCCCTACCTTTTCAGATTTCTCAATATTAGGTAAAACCCACAGAACAATATATAAAAAATATATATATACATGGTTTATTTGAGTCATGCAATAGTATGTTACTGTTACTGTAAGTACAATTATTAGGTGCAACAAAATAAATAAAAAATATACATACATGGTTATTATTTGCGTCATCATGAAATATTATCTTGTCATGTTACAGTAAGTAATATCGCAAGATTCAGCCCCCAGTCGACCACCACTGCCCCCCCCCCCCTCCCCCCTCCAATGTCTGGAACTGCCATGAGACAAACATTGCTGGAGAAGACAAGACAAATAACTTTCCTGGAGTCCTGGAATCATGCCTTCTCCATGCTTGTTGGTAGGTTCCATCCAACTGTGTGGTCAACCCTTGAGAACCTGAGGAAAGACCACGCCCTTGTTGCCACAGCTCTCCTCCAAGATGCCACCAGACGGATGTATTTACTGTAACAGGACATTGCCGAGGTAATATTGCAGGACTCAAATAAACCATGTATATATTTCTTATCTATATTTTGTTCTGTGGTTTTTACCTAACATTGAGAAATCTGAAAGGTGGGTGGGGGGGGGGGGGATTTCTTCCAGGGGGGAAAAATCATAGGGGCCAATATTTCCACGGGATTACCGGGGGGCGGGGGGGGGGTATTTCCGTACCCCATGAGTTCCCCATGATAAATTACAGTTAGCAGTTAAGAAAAACCTAAAAAAAGCTTAAACACCTAAAAGCTTTTCGTTTTCAGTTTTTGATAAAGTTTGATTGTTAGGGATCAAGCCCATATTTGGTTTGGTCAAATGTGCTCTTTTTGATGGGACGTTATAAACATGACCTTGGATTTTGCAGCATTTACAACACTGTAATTTTTTACTGTAAAAGTGCAGTAAGTTATTGCTTTCTTTCACAGTAACTTACTGCAAAACATAATTACAGTATAATACTGTAATACAAGCAGTAGTTTAATGTATTACATTGTATACAGTAAGTTACTGCATATTTTTTTTCAAAATATACAGTATTTATTGGCATGAATATAAAATACAGTACGCTTAACACATTTACTGTAAAATTGGCATAACTTATTGCTTTATTCAATATAATTTATAGCATACAGAACAATATTTTATACGAAGAAAATTAAAGTAATTCACCGTACTGTTTCATATACAGCAAGTTCATACATCGTTAATAGAAATACATTTTGTATTGCTTTGATTGTGAAGTATAATTACAGAGTATACTACTGCAAATTGATTGTTCATCAATTCATTCTTCTTTGTTTGCTTCTGGGGTAAGAATGCATGATCAAATTTAAGACTCAATAACAACATGCGTCGATGTTAACTCGTACACATTCAAAATATTTATTATAGTATAAGAATTATACTGATCGCCACGTTGTTTTACAGGACGTTGGTAAAATTCAATGTTACGGAACTCTGTAATTTTGAAGAAAAAATATAAAAAACATCACATTCCTGGTAGGCCTATACCCTCACAGAGTTCCCGATTTTAATTTTCTCATCATTCCCTACATGGAGGGTTATTCGAATATGCTCAAAATGACCCCAATATGATAAGTTACAAAGTCGCAAAGTTTCGGCTCTCTATTCATTCATTTCTTCATTTCGGAGCACGAGAGATTCTCCCAAGGCCACATATGGTTAAGCCTATCTGGCCTGGGAGAGGCGGATCCCCTCCGACATCAGATTTCCTGGTTTAAATGGGCATTTTAATTTTATTTGAGCAACACTAACTATTCTCTATTATATTTATAAGTTTCTGAGAGAAATAAAAAATCGAAAAACAACAAAATTCGTAAATCGGCCGGGCCAGAAAATAGGCGGGAATATGGCTTCCGGGAAGGTAAAGCCGCTTTGACATCATGGCGGCCATTATTTTAAAGTAAACCGTACAAGGGTTAATAATGCAACGATAATAACTTTCCCAATATAATACGAGTGGGCGAACATATATCCAAGATCATCATATCATATGCCAGTTTGGTTCAAAGGGGCTTAACTCTTATCGGAGTTTAAGAAGTGCTTTTTTTCCTGGCTGTTTTTCTTGTGTGATTATGTAACCTGATAATGGTGCCCATTTAAATGAGTGAAACTGACGTAAATATCTCGCTGATTTATCTAAAATCATGTATGTGTGTGTTCGGCTTATGATATAATATATGGGATAGTCGAATACTAGTTCCGGCACCTTCATATATGTATATACAGTGGTAATACATTCCGTGTTCAATATGGTTTTCGGTTTATCTGATTGACAAACAGACAATAACTTGTCATAATTGTCAGGAAAACCATGATAAAAACGGAGTATACTTCCGTTGTGTTACTTCGTGGGGTTTTTTTTATTCGGAATTATCTGTTTGAAATCATATAACAAATTTACAGTAACAATATATTATTGCATTTTTACAGTAAGTTACTGGCACCTTTGCTGCCAGTAAGGTACTGTAATAATTACAGTAACATTACTGTAAAATTTACAATAAATTTTGTAGAGTGTGACATGCGGTTTTCTCAACACCAAACCGACAGATTGACCATATCAGCAGATAATTTTTTTTCAAGTTCCTCGGCGCTATTTCCGGTAGTGTAGAGCGTAGATTCGTCTGCATACATGTCAATGTTATTTTGTAAATATAAAGGCAAATCATTAATGAAGATAAGAAAGAACAATGGTCCTAATATGGGACCTTGAGGTACCCCACAGGTGACCGATATTACATTGCTGATTTTTCCACAAACATTTACAATTTGTTTACGATTTAGCAAATAAGACTCAATAAAGTTTAGTGTCTGTGTTAAACAACCATAGTAACCAAGTTTCTGAAGGAGTACTCTATGACTGACAAGGGCAAAAGCCTTGCGCAAATCTATAAAGACTGCACCGACTAATTTGCCCTTGTCAACCACAGAGAGCGCCAATGATCCAGAAGTTTCAACAGAGCACTCTGGCACGAAAGACCAGGCCGAAAACCCGACTGACCAGCGAACAACAAATCAAATTTTGACAAATAGGAATAGAAATGTTTGTGGAAGTGTCTCTCTGAAATCTTGGACACAATCGGCGTGAGGGATATCGGTCTATAATTTTCAACCTTGGATTTGGATCGAGACTTGAAGATAGGAACTACTTTCGCTATCTTCCATATCGACGGAAATACTAACAAAACAAACGTTTATTATTTTGGTAAGTGGAGAAGCTACTTCGTCGGCAGCGATTTTCAAGAATTTTGGATTCAATCCATCAATTGCAGAACCTTCAGTAACATCAATATTTAGCAGTGATTTTTTAACATAATTTACATCTATGGGGGGAATTGAGAACTAAAGACGGTTCTTTAATTCATCGTGATAGTGTAAATTAGGTGCGGAGTCATCAGTTACTAAATTTGCGAATAAGGGATGACTGCAGCTTGCAGCCGGTGCGTCTGGCAGTAGCGGTGCGTCTCCCAGGAGTGCGCCTCGCAGTAATCAAGGGACACAACTCTGCACAGTACTTTTCGCCTATTCAAACTGCGACCATAATATTTACACAGCTGTAACATAAAATAGGATCATTTTTTTCAAATCCCATAAGTTAGCGTGCTGTTGTTGTTTTTCTATTTGCTTATTGTAATTTCCAGTAACACATAAATGGCACACAATACATGTATTTAGCGCGAATTATTTTCCCAATAATTTATCATTAGGTTGCTGCACACACAAATCTCGGTGCGTCTCGCAGTAATGCCGTCGGTTGAGCACGAATTATTTTCCCAATAATTTATCATTGTATTGCTGCACACACAAATCTCGGTGCGTCTCGCAGTAATGCCGTGTGTTGAGCATTGTGTTGCTGCAGACACAAATCTCGGTGCGTCTCCCAGTAATGCCGTGTGTGGAGCATTGTATTGCTGCAGGGACGAATCTCGGTGCGTCTCCCAGTAATGCCGTGTGTTGAGCATTGTATTGCTGCAGAGACAAATCTCGGTGCGTCTCGCAGTAATGCCGTATGTTGGGCATTGTATTGCTGCAGACACGAATCTTGGTGCGTCTCCCAGTAATGCCGTCTGTGGGGCAGTATATGGCTGCAGACAGAAATCTCGGTGCGTCTCCCAGTAATGCCGTATGTTTAGCATTGTATTGCTGCAGACACAAATCGCGGTGCGTCTCCCAGTAATGCCGTGTGTTTAGCATTGTATTGCTGCAGAGACGAATCTCGGTGCGTCTCCCAGTAATGCCGTGTGTGGAGCATTGTATTGCTGCAGAGACAAATCTCGGTGCGTCTCCCAGTAATGCCGTGTGTTGGGCATTGTATTGCTGCAGAGAAAAATCTCGGTGCGTCTCCCAGTAATGCCGTATGTTGAGCATTGTATTGCTGCACACACAAATTTCGGTGCGTCTCCCAGTAATGCCGTGTGTTCAGCATTGTATTGCTGCAGAGACGATTCTCGGTGCGTCTCCCAGTTATGCCGTGTGTTGAGCATTGTGTTGCTGCAGACACAAATCTCGGTGCGTCTCCCAGTAATGCCGTGTGCGGAGCATTGTATTGCTGCAGACACCAATCTTGGTGCGTCTCCCAGTAATGCCGTGTGTGGAGCATTGTATTGCTGCAGATACAAATCTCGGTGCGTCTCCCAGTAATGCCGTGTGTGGAGCATTGTATTGCTGCAGATACCAATCTTGGTGCGTCTCCCAGTAATGCCGTATGTCGGGCAGTATATGGCTGCAGACAGAAATCTCGGTGCGTCTCCCAGTAATGCCGTATGTTGAGCATTGTATTGCTGCAGACACGAATCCCGGTGCGTCTCCCAGTAATGCCGTGTGTTTAGCATTGTATTGCTGCAGATACGAATCTCGGTGCGTCTCCAAGTAATGCCGTGTGTGGAGCATTGTATTGCTGCAGACACAAATCTCGGTGCATCTCCCAGTAATGCCGTGTGTGGAGCATTGTATTGCTGCAGAGACAAATCTCGGTGCGTCTCCCAGTAATGCCGTGTGTTGGGCATTGTATTGCTGCAGAGAAAAATCTCGGTGCGTCTCGCAGTAATGCCGTCTGTGGGGCACTATATGGCTGCAGGCAGAAATCTCGGTGCGTCTCCCAGTAATGCCGTGTGTTGAGCATTGTATTGCTGCACACAGAAATCTCGGTGCGTCTCCCAGTAATGCCGTGTGTTGAGCATTGTATTGCTGCAGAGACAAATCTCGGTGCGTCTCCCAGTAATGCCGTGTGTGGAGCATTGTATTGCTGCAGAGACAAATCTCGGTGCGTCTCCCAGTAATGCCGTGTGTGGAGCATTGTATTGCTGCAGAGACGAATCTCGGTGCGTCTCCCAGTAATGCCGTGTGTTGAGCATTGTGTTGCTGCAGACACAAATCTCGGTGCGTCTCCCAGTAATGCCGTGTGTTGGGCATTGTATTGCTGCAGAGACGAATCTCGGTGCGTCTCCCAGTAATGCCGTGTGTTGAGCATTGTGTTGCTGCAGACACAAATCTCGGTGCGTCTCCCAGTAATGCCGTGTGTTGGGCATTGTATTGCTGCAGAGAAAAATCTCGGTGCGTCTCAGAGTAATGCCGTCTGTGGGGCACTATATGGATGCAGGCAGAAATCTCGGTGCGTCTCCCAGCAATACCGTGTGTGGAGCATTGTATTGCTGCAGAGACAAATTTCGGTGCGTCTCCCAGTAATGCCGTGTGTGGAGCATTGTATTGCTGCAGAGACAAATCTCGGTGCGTCTCCCAGTAATGCCGTGTATTGAGCATTGTATTGCTGCAGAGACAAATTTCGGTGCGTCTCGCAGTAATGCCGTATGTTGGGCATTGTATTGCTGCAGAGACGAATCTTGGTGCGTCTCCCAGTAATGCCGTGTGTTGAGCATTGTATTGCTGCAGAGACAAATCTCGGTGCGTCTCCCAGTAATGCCGTGTGTGGAGCATTGTTTTGCTGCAGAGACAAATCTCGGTGCGTCTCCCAGTAATGCCGTATGTTGAGCATTGTATTGCTGCACACACAAATTTCGGTGCGTCTCCCAGTAATGCCGTGTGTTGAGCATTGTGTTGCTGCAGACACAAATCTCGGTGCGTCTCTCAGTAATGCCGTGTGTGGGGCACTATATGGCTGCAGGCAGAAATCTCGGTGCGTCTCCCAGTAATGCCGTGTGTGGAGCATTGTATTGCTGCAGAGACAAATATCGGTGCGTCTCCAATGTACCGTGTGTGGAGCATTGTATTACTGCAGAGACAAATCTCGGTGCGTCTCGCAGTAATGCCGTATGTTGGGCATTGTATTGCAGGGAACCGAATCTTGGTGCGTCTCCCAGTAATGCCGTGTGTTAGGCATTGTATAGCTGCAGGAACTTGGAAATCTCGGTGCGTCTCCCAGTAATGCCGTGTGTGGGCATTGTATTGCTGCAGGAGGCAAATCTCAGTGCGTCTCCCAGTAATATGGCGTATGTTGTTGTGTTGCTGCACACACAAATTCCCGGTGCGTCTCCCAGTAATGCCGTGTGTGGAGCATTGTATTGCTGCAGACACAAATCTCGGTGCGTCTCCCAGTAATGCCTTATGTCGGGCAGTATATGGCTGCAGGCAGAAATCTCGGTGCGTCTCCCAGCAATGCCGTGTGTGGGGCACTATATGGCTGCAGCCAGAAATCTCGGTGCGTCTCCCAGTAATGCCGTGTGTGGAGCATTGTATTGCTGCAGACACAAATCTCGGTGCGTCTCCCAGTAATGCCGTGTGTGGAGCATTGTATTGCTGCAGAGACAAATCTCGGTGCGTCTCCCAGTAATGCCGTGTATGGAGCATTGTATTGCTGCAGAGACGAATCTTGGTGCGTCTCCCAGTAATGCCGTGTGTTGAGCATTGTGTTGCTGCAGACACAAACCGGTGCGTCTCCCAGTAATGCCGTGTGTGAGCATTGTATTGCTGCAGAGACAAATCTCGGTGCGTCTCCTAGTAATGTTGTGTGTTGAGCATTGTGTTGCTGCAGACACAAATCTCGGTGCGTCTCCCAGTAATGCCGTGTGTGGAGTATTGTATTTCTGCAGATACCAATCTTGGTGTGTCTCCCAGTAATGTCTTATGTCGGGCAGTATATGGCTGCAGGCAGAAATCTCGGTGCGTCTCCCAGTAATGCCGTGTGTGGGGCATTATATGGCTGCAGGCAGAAATCTCGGTGCGTCTCCCAGTAATGCCGTGCGTTGAGCATTGTATTGCTGCAGAGACAAATCTCGGTGCGTCTCCCAGTAATGCCGTATGTTGAGCATTGTATTGCTGCACACACAAATTTCGGTGCGTCTCCCAGTAATGCCGTATGTTGAGCATTGTGTTGCTGCAGACACAAATCTCGGTGCGTCTCCCAGTAATGCCGTGTATGTTGAGCATTGTATTGCTGCACACACAAATTTCGGTGCGACTCCCAGTAATGCCGTGTGTTGAGCATTGTGTTGCTGCAGACACAAATCTCGGTGCGTCTCCCAGTAATGCCGTGTGTGGGGCACTATATGGCTGCAGGCAGAAATCTCGGTGCGTCTCCCAGTAATGCCGTGTGTGGGGCACCATATGGCTGCAGGCAGAAATCTCGGTGCGTCTCCCAGTAATGCCGTGTGTGGAGCATTGTATTGCTGCAGAGACAAATCTCAGTGCGTCTCCCAGTAATGCCGTGTGTGGAGCATTGTATTGCTGCAGAGACAAATCTCGGTGCGTC
This sequence comes from Hanleya hanleyi, assembly GCA_036873755.1. Classification (NCBI taxonomy): domain Eukaryota; kingdom Metazoa; phylum Mollusca; class Polyplacophora; order Lepidopleurida; family Hanleyidae; genus Hanleya; species Hanleya hanleyi. Next base: position 913 of record JAVTVY010037300.1, on the reverse strand, counting down.
TCCCAGTAATGCCGTGTGTTGAGCATTGTATTGCTGCAGAGACAAATCTCGGTGCGTCTCGCAGTAATGCCGTATGTTGGGCATTGTATTGCTGCAGAGACGAATCTTGGTGCGTCTCCCAGTAATGCCGTGTGTTGAGCATTGTGTTGCTGCAGACACAAATGTCGGTGCGTCTCCCAGTAATGCCGTGTGTGGAGCATTGCATTGCTGCAGACACAAATCTCGGTTCGTCTTCCAGTAATGCCGTGTGTTGAGCATTGTGTTGCTGCAGACACAAATCTCGGTGCGTCTCCCAGTAATGCCGTGTGTGGAGCATTGTATTGCTGCAGATACCAATCTTGGTGCGTCTCCCAGTAATGCCTTATGTCGGGCAGTATATGGCTGCAGGCAGAAATCTCGGTGCGTCTCCCAGTAATGCCGTGGGTGGGGCACTATATGGCTGCAGGCAGAAATCTCGGTGCGTCTCCCAGTAATGCCGTGTGTGGAGCATTGTATTGCTGCAGAGACAAATCTCGGTGCGTCTCCCAGTAATGCCGTATGTTGAGCATTGTATTGCTGCACACACAAATTTCGGTGCGTCTCCCAGTAATGCCGTGTGTTGAGCATTGTATTGCTGCAGAGAGAAATCTCGGAGCGTCTCGCAGTAATGCCGTATGTTGGGCATTCTATTGCTGCAGAGACGAATCTTGGTGCGTCTCCCAGTAATGCCCTGTGTTGAGCATTGTATTGCTGCAGAGACAAATCTCGGTGCATCTCCCAGTAATGCCGTGTGTGGAGCATTGTATTGCTGCAGACACAAATCTCGGTGCGTCTCCCAGTAATTCCATATGTTGAGCATTGTATTGCTGCACACACAAATTTCGGTGCGTCTCCCAGTAATGTGTGGGAGCACATACTGTATTGCTGCAGATAC
>JAVTVY010037299.1:0-15592 GCA_036873755.1 Hanleya hanleyi | reverse complement strand
AGGTGGTCCCACATGACGGATTTAGTGAATGACCTGATGCGTAAACGCAGATCGCACACGGATCCTCGAGGATGGGAGGTCTTTGCTCAAGGCTTGAAAGACATGCATGTACCACAGGAATTGGTGGGGAACCCCCACCGCTGGGCCTTTATGCAGCAAACCCAGCAATCGCCGAGTCGTGCACCACGACGGATTCCACAACCTTGGGAATCCGAATGGGAACCGGAGTCACTCCCCAAAACTCCACCACCACCACAACGGGCACCTTCTTTTCAGACCTTTAAAAAACCACCCTTGATCAGGACACCGCACATTTCCAGAGCCGTGACACGTAGCAAGTCAACACGACGAACACGACGCCGGACACAACCACCCAAGGTCTGGAACACCTATTAAAACGAACAGCAGCAGCAGGACAGCTCAGTCGCCATGTTTTACCTCACCCTACCCAGTAACAGTTCGCTGGATGTGTTTCCTGACAACACCGTGGCCAAGTATGTGACTCAATTACCACAACCGTTGCATTTACCTGGACAATGGGAATGTGGCCTCGTGGATATCCAATACCCTTACTCGTGGTACAACGTGCGAGCCAATGAAGTGTGGTACGAGGTGACCTACGAAGGAAAAGACACCCGACTCACCCTCCCCGAAGGCCAATACGATACTCCCAAGGAGTTCATCGGTGGGCTGTCAAGACTGTTGCATTATAAGGCTCTACGGCAGGTCACGAATAGTTCAAAACCCATCCAAGCCTATCCCTTCAAGAATCACGTGGACTTCGATTACAACGCACACAACGACAAGGCACAGCTTACCGTCACCGCCAACGCGAGTGTCGTACTGAGTCCTATCCTACAGCAAATGCTGGGTTTCGATCTACAGACGTTCGCTGGTCCCACCGCCCACCAAGGCGAGATCCCGATGGATATGAAGTCGGGTATGTACGGACTCTACGTCTACTCGGACGTGGTGGACAGCCACATCGTGGGCGATATCAACACACCTCTGTTACGGGTGGTCCCCATTAAAAATAAGTATGGCGATCAAGTCACCCACAGTTTCACCCACATGCTCTACCTGCCCGTACGACAAACTGACATCAACACGATCATGGTGGATATAAGAGATGACACGGGACGACCGGTGGCATTCGAACGAGGAAAAGTGGTGCTGACACTTCATTTTCGACAAGCACGTGCTCCCCACTTTGCATAATGAAGGTGCCTTACGAGTGCGATGCACGCAGCTATATGGACTATTATGCCCAACAGGCCGGGGGTGGCTTTCCGGTGTTTAGTGGTGCACGCATGCAACGTGGACATGGACTGGGGAACATACTCGGGAGCATCGTCAAAACGTTCCTGCCCTTGGTGACGCGTGGGGTGAAAGCAATCGGCAAACAAGCGGTACGCAGTGGACTGCAAGTGGCCGGTGATGTCTTGGGGGGTACGACACCCAAAGAAGCCTTGAAACGGCGGGCCAAAGAAGCGGGAGGCGTCTTGGTGGCCAAAGCACAACGCACCGTAGGGAATAAAAGAGCTGCCCCACCGAGACCACGCACCAGTCGACGTCCCACCCAGCGACGACGCACATCGAAGAAGAAGACCCGGGATATCTTTTCTTAAAACATGTCCTTGATCCACGCCGAGTCCTGCCCCTCCACCAACAGTGAATTTGATTTGTGGACCGTGCCGCCCACACAGACCAGTGCCGAACAAGGATTATGGGTGGAGCATCTCCCGCTCTCCAGCATCAACGCAACAGGGCCCATCGAGTTCACCATAAGTAATGCGGATACGACCTATGTGGATTTAGCCCATACCTACTTGTATGTGAAAGCCAAGATCACCAATGGAGATGGCACCAGAATCGCCGACCAAGCAACGGTGGGCCCCACGAATCTCTGGCTGCACTCGATGTTTCAACAGGTGGATATATTTCTCAGCGACAAACTCATCAGTGACTCGACCAACACGTACCCCTATCGAGCCTACATCGAGACGCTGTTGTCGCATGGGCGAGAGGCTAAAAAATCTCAACTGACAGCCGCTTTATTCTACCAGGACAAAGCCGAGCACATGGGCGCAGAGAACGACAATACGGGATATAGCAAACGGAAGGCTTTGACCGCGAACGGCGTCTCGGTGGATATGATCGGTCGACTGCACGCAGACATGTTCATGCAAGACCGATACCTCTTGAACAAGATCCCCATCAAAATCCGACTGATACGGGCGCCTCCGACCTTCGCCTTGATGGCCACTAACGTAGAGGCGCATGTAGCTGACTATAAGATTGTCATCGAAGACGCAGTCCTGTATGTCCGAAAAGTGAAACCGAATCCAGCCGTTCAATTGGGCCACATGAAAGCCTTGGAAACAAAACCAGCCCAGTACCCTATCCGACGTGTGCAAACCAAAGTGTTCTCTGTGTCTGCTGGAAATATGAGCACCAACAAAGACAACCTGTTCCTGGGGGAACTACCCAAGCGATTGATCCTGGCCTGTGTGGAAAATACCAGTTTCAGTGGAGCCTACCCAGAGAATCCGTTTGACTTTAAACATTTGGGCATCAATTTTGTGGCCCTGCATGTGGATGGACAACAGGTGCCAGCCACCGCCTTAACCCCGAACTTTGGGCGCGCGAATTTCATTCGAGCCTATCAGAGCCTGTTTACAGCCACCGGTCAAATCAACCAGGACGAAGGGAATTTCATCAGTCGGGAGGACTACGGGAACGGATACACATTGTTCTGTTTCGATCTGACCCCCACCTTAGAGAACGACCATCAGCTGGCCCTGGCCAAGCAAGGCAATTTACGGTTGGAAATCCACTTTCAACGAGCCCTCCGGAGCACCGTCAATGTGATCTGCTACGCCGAGTTTGACAACATCATTCAAGTGGACAAGGCGCGCAACGTGCTGTGTGACTTCTCCACCTAACATGGATACAGAGCAGATAACCACCGTGCTGAAGAATGACCCAGAGACACGTATGATGTTTCAAGGGGTGTTCGCCCGAGATGTGTTCCCATTAGACCGTGTGTATCCTGCTGCTGCTTACGTTCTCAACACGGACCCGATGGAGCGATCCGGTGAACACTGGGTGGCCGTGTACTTGACAGAACAGCAGGGCGAATACTTTGACCCGTACGGCCTGCCACCCCTCCATCCCGATTTAACAGACTTCATGGATCAAGGCACAGAGACGTGGTGTTGGAACAGTCAAACGTTGCAAAGCCTGACCAGTAGCGTGTGCGGACAATATTGCTTGTTTTACCTGTACCATCGATGCCGGGGAAGACCCTTATCTACCATCGTACAGATGTTTGACGAGTACCCCAAGGCCGAGGACCGCGATGTACTCGTCTATGACTGGGCCGCCCATCATTTCAATGTACAAGTCCCGTTCTGGGCTTGAATTCTTTCAATGTACACACGCCCGCTGTTCTGGGCTTAAGTTTAAAAGCCCCCCTGTTCTGGGCTTCAGTTTACAAGCCCCCCTGTTCTGGGCTTCAGTTCTTTCAATGTACAAGCCCCTTGTTCTGGGCTTGAGTTTTCACGTGGTTGTTCTCACGTTGTTGTTGTTACTGAATAAAAAACAAAATGAGATCTCACCAAAAAACCCTGTCTTGTGTGTTTTATTTACATCCCTACGAAATGGCCAGTTTTCGACACCGGATGTGCCGCCATCTTGAACATACGTGCCGCCATCTTGGATATGTCCCATAATGCACCGGGTCAAAATACTCGCTTCTGATTGGCTGAGAGGTCTGTGACGGATTTGAAATACTCGCTTCTGATTGGCCGAGAGCTCCGCATTGCTGTCTGCGCATGATATTCCTACCGTACATCCAACCCATCAGATGCCCCTTCACGAATGCTTCACTTTGATACCTCACTCGACCCCATCGGACCCTTAGGGGCTTCCCTAGATGCCAAAACGTCTATTTTCATACCCTTGGGCCACCACGCATGCGCAGAATGCCGATATTTCAACCCCACACCCAGCCCATCAGATGCCCCTTCACGAATGCTTCACTTTGATACCTGACTCGACCCCATCGGACCCTTAGTGGCTCCCCTAGATGCCAAAACGTCTATTTCCATACCCTTGGTCCACCGCGCATGCGCAGAATGCCGATATTTCAACCCCTACACCCAGCCCATCAGATGTCCCTTCACGAATGCTTCACTTTGATACCTCACTCGACCCCATTGGACCATTAGGGGCTCCCCTACATCCCAACACGTCTATTTCCATACCCTTGGGCCACCGCGCATGCGCAGAATGCCGATAGTTCAATCCCACACCCAGCCCATTAGATGCCCCTTCACGAATGCTTCACTTTGATACCTCACTCGACCCGATTGGACCATTAGGGGCTCCCCTGGCTCCAAAACGTGTATTTTCATACCCTTCGGCTACCGCGCATGCGCAGAGTGCCGATAGTTCAACCCCACACCCAGCCCATTAGATGCCCCTTCACGAATGCTTCACTTTGATACCTCATACGCCTCCATCGGACCATTAGGGGCTCCCCTAGCTCAAAAACGTCTATTTTCATACCCTTGGGCTACCGCGCATGCGCAGAATGCCGATAGTTCAACCCCACACCCAGCCCATCAGATGTCCCTTCACGAATGCTTCACTTTGATACCTCACTCGACCCGATTGGACCATTAGGGGCTCCCCTGGCTCCAAAACGTCTATTTTCATACCCTTCGGCCACCGCGCATGCGCAGAATGCCGATAGTTCAACCCCACACCCAGCCCATTAGATGCCCCTTCACATAAGCTTCACTTTGATACCTCACTCGACCCCATCGGACCATTTTATCTAGGGACTACTTTTTCTCCGCGGAAGCTTTTTCCCGAGACCGAATCACCGCCAAAACCGCGGTCAGACCGCATCACCGCGGATGAATACATCCTGAATACATCCCCTGCAGCAATTGTAGCCGCCATCTTAAACCCACCACCCACCCATCCACCACACTTGCACTCACTCACACCGGCCGCCATCTTAAACCCACCACCCACCCATCCACCACACCCCATGTGACACAATACGCGCTTCTGATTGGCTGTCGCGTGACGTCACAGAGGTCATATGCAAATTTCTGAGGTCAAGGGCCCTCGTTTTGCTGTCTGTATACTACTGAGCCAGATAGTGGGGCCAAATCGTGGTCTCTGCAAAAAGACACATTTTCTTGATTCTGCCGAAATTGGTGGATAAGGTAACTTTAGGCCAAATTTCTCCACGAGAGTCGGATGACCATGATTATATTTGGTATTGCTGAATGCCCAGTGGCTGTCGTCAGTTTTCTGGATGCATGAAAATAACCTACCTGTTGAAAGAAAGATATCAGCGAGATAATTCTAGCGATATGTTTTATGGATTTGATCAATTTTAACCTCATTTTAGACGAAATAATCGCTTGAGACCAAGGTAATCAAATACATAGGGCCTTTTCTCAAGTTTAAGCCTGGACCAGTTCAGCACCTTCAATTTGGAGCCAAATATGGAGGCGCATTTTAATATTTGGTAATTATACATTCGTTTTAGCAATTTCGTTGAGAATCGAAAATCCAAAATGCAGCAGCTTTGACCACAAAGACGCGCATTTTCTGAATCAGCACAAAATTCTGATCTGGAAAACACTCAAACCGTTTGGCCTCCGACGTATAATTAAAAGTGCCGTAGCTCTTGAACTACGTGGAGGAGCATGCGACTGGTTGGGTGGGTCGACGAAATGCCGTCCATCTACGCATTCACAGTTGAAAGGAGACATTTGAATGAACGGTTTGGGGTAGAGATGGACCAATATTGGTCCGAATGGGTCGTGTGAGGTGTCATAGTGAAGCACTCGCAGAGGAGCATCCGACTAGTCGGGTGGTTCGTGGAAATCCAGTCCATCTGTGCATACGAAGTGGAAAATGGAAATGGGAAATGGAATGGACGTTTTGAGGTAGAGATTGGTCACGTGAGATGTCATGTGGGGATTGCGGTATGGAGTATGGTACTTTATTGTTTTTTGTCTTATACTGCAATACAATGGAACGTGTCTCGAGGCCATGGATTGACTTTCGCAGAAAAGTTCTGACTGCGCATGCATGTTGCACAGGCAGATCTGGGTGCACGTTTTCGGGTCGAGGTGGACCAATATCCGAATGGGTCATGTGAGGTGAAGAACATAATGAAGCACTCGTGGGGGAGCATCCGTCTAAATGAGTGTGTCGTGGAAATGCCGTCCATCTGGGCATGCGCAGACAGGGAACTGTGTGGAAGAGGCATTAAAATGGACGTTTTAGGGACAGATGGACCAGACGTGGTCCGTATGGGCCGTGTTGGGTGTCCTAGTAAAGCGCTCGTGGGGGAGAGTCCGATTGGAGGGATGTGTAGTGGAAATGACGTCATTCTGCGCATGCGCAGCTGTGGAGTAGAATAGAACGAGCATTTGAGATGGGAGTTTTGGCGTAGAGGTGCACCCAATGGGTCGTGCTGGGTGGGGAACTTTCTTGGTGTACTCTACTATTGGCGTGGATTTTATTGGAAGAGACGTCACAATGTGCCTATGCAGTCGTGAAGTAGTAGAAAAATGGTAGATTCGGAAGTGGGCAGGGGCACTGTATCTAATCTGGTGGTATATATTCCATCCAAGTATAGCGGACAGGGGTGACGTCTTTCATCAACAGAAACAACTAGTTCAGCAATGTTTATATAGTTTATTATCCCCAAGGCTGGTGGAGCCGCCCTAGTTTTATTTGTTATAAATCGAAATATCAAACATCAGGTTTTAATTATTTCATGCACCGTAACATTAGGCACAACTGTGTACAGGCAGAGAGAAAATTAAGGTTTAACGTCGTGTTCAGACATATTTCAGCTATATAGTACAGTGCTGAATTTAACGATCAGTATGTAGACATATACAGTGTTTACGGCGTCAGTTAAGCCACGAAGAACGTAACACTGGTGATCTTCTTCACTGTCAACTTTCTATTGGGTCGTTGTTGTTGTTGGTTCAGGGCTGTGTGCAGTGTCGCACGATTGGTGATGGTGAAATGATGGCCGTACACGTGGTTGTTGGCAATGGAATAGAAATAGCACAGTTGACCCGTCATCTTATGGAATAAGATTTACCCAAAAGCGACATTTAATTTGAAGGCCGTAGATTGACCGTAGAGCGTGTCTGTTGAAACGAACCAACACGCTGGCTGTTTTAGTCGAACCGCCGAACTATTCTTAATACAACTGATTAAAACCTGTTTTGTGTATAAAAAGCAAATGTCTAAGTAGATCAAATGGTGTGGAAAATGACTTTGAACATGCCTGGCATACGCAAATCATGGTTTTCGTCTCCACGGACACCCATGGTATATTGAAGCCTCACAGATGTAAGTCCTGTTTATATCGTAGAGCTCCAAACTCCGTCGATTCGCCGCTTCGAGTTGAAAAGCCAAAGGAGATATTAAACATATACCGGCGCCACTGGGATGGAGGCAGACGCAACACCAAGTGGAAAAGATTGAAGAAAAGCAGCCAACAATTCGTCTGATATACAGGCAAGAGCATACGAGAATTGCAAACATAACCATAGTGGCTTCCCAAAATGCTTGATGTGTGTCTACGCATCGTGTCGCGATGGGACAGAACGTGCACGTACTCAATATGGCGCTCGGTCAAGCGCGCACATAAACACCCCCCTCCCCCCATCCCACACATCTATTCGCTGTCTACCGACCGGATTAGGGTTTGTTTTGTGAATGTTTTATTTATACAGGATAAATAAAGATTATAAAGAGCAAAGTCAAATACAACTTCCCGAGAACGATAAGAATAATATCGGACAGTGTCAACAAACTGGTTATTATGTAGATATAGTGAATACATGAGCAGCGTGACTAACGTCACAGGACCTACGAAGTACAGTAGGCATTAGGACTCGAACGCGAACTGAACTCTTGGAAATCCCCACCCCCAGTTGAAATCCTGCCTATATTAAGATGGGCACCGCCCAAGTCAGAATCGCCACTGATTTTCATCAAAAATCACCAGAAATTTCCATCAAAAATAGGTCAGCTCAGAACTTGTTGGTAACAGTCTCCTAATGCGCCTTCATTCCAAAATAAATAACGATCACCGATTTAATTTTACATTTTTTTTTTAAAGGAAACAGATTGAATAATATAGGTTCACTAGATTTCAAGCTTTACGTGTGAAAATACATCTACATCTCTTTAGTGGTTTTTAGTGCCCTTGTCCAGGATCAAAACAACTTTTTAAATCACATTATTTTCCCAACAATACACCAAATTTTTATATATAGTCCTATAGTATAGAAAGGTAGCATTTATGTAGTTTACAGTAATTCAACTCGAGACCAACACCTTCTATGCACAAGATAATAATGATTCTATGTGATTCTCCTGAGCATAACCGGTACAAAGACGAATAAATAGCGTCTCTACATCACGTTGTTATCTAGATATATGAGACAACACATTTTGGGTATCGGCAATCTGATGAATGTACTATTCCGGTTTCCTTGTTTCACATTATATTCTACGGCAGTTGATCGGTGATTTTCTTTATGATAAACGTTAAACCACCTCAGCTTCGTTGTGAAAACAGCGCTGAATTTTTGAGGGTATATGCAGTAGGGTATTTTTAGCCGGAGAGTAACTGATAGGCCTACTCATTAAATGCGATAAAACGCTGGAGCAAAACGGCCCACAGTTTTCTTGGAAATGATGACATGTTTGGATGTGAAACAGGATACACGTTACAGGCTACAGCTTACATATATATAACAATATACTGAAGTGTTAATTATAAATCTAATTTTAATCAGAATTATTTCAGATCAGAACTTGCTGGTAACAATGCCCTAATGCACGTTCATGCCAAAAATCAAGGTTCTAATGTCAACGGTTCTCCTTATTTTGCCGACGAAAGGATTCGGATGGACTCACTCATTACCGGACAATTTGCGATCTGTAGCCTACTTCGTAGGAACATGTATATCAGACAGTCAGCATTCTGGTAAAATGGCACATAGTAAATACATGTATACATCAGACATTGTCAACATCCTGTTTATATAGTACATGTATATGTCATAAACACATGTAAATCAGACATTGCCAAGAACCAAGTAAAAAGGTATATATAAATTGTATACATGTAACCAGACATTCTACATGTTGGTTATATAGTCCCCGGTACGTGTATATAGTGCATACTTGTGGGATACCTTCCCTATCTAATATTCTACATGTATATTATCTGAATAAACTATTTTGATTATTTCCCTTCGTGTTAATTAATTCAAATAGTCCTCTCCATAGACTTTACTTGTTTCTTGTGAAAGTTACATTGAAGTAAGAGTTACTTGCAAATTCATGCAACTGTGAGCCTGTACATTTCACAGATGGATTGTTTTACATGTACATATTATTATGTATTCTAGCTGCATTAACCTCAGCATTCACCACAATGAGCCAAACTTTAAACAAGCCGCATCATTGCATCCTTTTAAAACTAGGTACATATAAAATGGCAATGAGTACTAAATCAATGTACATTGAAAATCGTGTATACCGACCATGCTTGAGACCAGATTATAGAGTCGGATGAGAGGGTTCCGTTTAACCAAGGTTCGAAATAGTTCAAATTTAAGTATTGGGACCATGGATAACGTCGGTATTTAGAGGTTGGTCGGTTTACTCAGATGTTAGTGTTCGCAGGTTTCACTGTACTCAGTTAGGTGTCGCAATCCTGCTCTCAATAGATTTACTGTAATTTTACATTCTGGCTATTATTATATCTCTTCAGTTCTGTCATGAATTTGTACCAAACTTTGGGCATACCTTACCCATGAACCAAAAAAGACCCCTATTCATTTTGAGGTCAAAGGTCGTCAAGGTCACTGGTTGTAAAATCAGTAAATCATTGAAAATTGTTATGTTTATGATATAAGTACATTTCAAAGTGGAGGATAAGCCTATTCATGTTTACTGTTTATAGCGTTGGGCACACCGGTTCTCATCAGATCACCGAAGTTAAGCAACGTTAAGCTCGGTCAATACTTGGATGGGTGACCGTGTGTTGTACTGGCTGGGCTGATCAGTGTCCAGGGTAATAGGAACTGTGAGCACTCTCGTGTTCTGGCACATGTAGGCACCGTCGTGATTTGACTGAAACAAGGTTGAAAACGACGTTAAACTCTACTACTCACTCACTCTTTACGCATTGGTCAAGTTTGACCTAAGGATATCGTCTGCTTTAGGTCCGTCCATCTGCCTATTCATCTTGCTTGCTAACACCATATCTCTTGAAGGATTATAGCTAGGCTTCTAAATTCATACAACATATACAACTATAGTGATGGGTCTGAATCCTAGTGAAGATAACTTACCTTGGCGTATGTTATCTAGGTCAAATTTTAGTATTGGTGATAACTGGTAATTTGACTTATCTGGATCTCCCGTGAGATCATGGCTTGGTTCTTCAAATTTAATCTACAGTACGTATGCAACTGGTGGTTAATCCGAAGCCTATTCCAGGTGATCGATCTTGACCTATTTCATAAAAGTTAAATTCTAGTTTTTGCATTATGTTTTAAAGGGTTATGACCGGGAGTGTATTGAAGCCCATAAGGCCCCTGTTAACATTGTTTTGTAAATAAGCAGTGACAGGGATAAGCAGTGTTGTTGCTTAGAGGATACACATATTGTCTGAGATTTTGAGAAGGGCAAGAAGTAATAATTATCGACTTCGAGTTTGGCGTTTGAGTCAAATGAACACTCGGGGGCGAGGTCCTCAACGCACGGGCCGATCGAGAGTTCCGAACTCGAAGGCGGTAACTAACATGCAAACTGGCCCAATGTTTCTTAATAACTTGTTTGCAACAGTGTTTTTATTTGTCAAGGTGTTCCAAATTTGAATGTACAGGTATGTTACAAATGAATTGGTGTAACCGCGGACGACAGATTTAAACCCTCGGATGCTTTTTATTTTTGTCAATACTTTGAAATAATCACGTTCCGGAATATAACCGTTATATTTTAATAAGACGATCATAAGCTTTTGTACACTGTTTCAAGTTTTATGTGCCATTACACAAAATCTTACCAAAAAGTATCTGTATGATAACAAATTCCGGATAAATCTAATAGGCCTACGGATCAAGCATATCTTCGCATACCCCATACATGTCGTAGTGCCCATATTGATGAGAGACAATTCTTCATAAAATTAATTTTTTAATAGTGATAAACAGGGAAATAAATATCACTTATTCTTGAGGATATTCTTCGTATGAAAGCGTGCGAAAACTTATACAGATGGAGTCGATAAATGGGAGACAACTCCCGTTTCAACTCGCAACTGCAGCTGATAATAGGCAAATCACTCATCCCATCACTGAAGTGGCCTGTGTATCTACCATATATATAAACGTTTTCAATCATATTATCATCGGTCCTTTCAGAAGTAACAGACTCTTTCCACATTTTGTTAACCCTTGTCATTGATTAATTTTATTAATATAAGTTCCTCAAAATAACCAGGTCTCTTAGACGCGGATCAGTACAGTTCATCAGAGAATGGCTGTCTTGTTTATTTGTCCTTCCCTACAGGCCTTCACTAGAACTGCTGGGGTGGCAGGACTCTCCAGGACAAACTGTTTCTCTAGTCCACGGTCTTCTCTGGCAGCCAAAATTGCAGCATGAACAGCAAGATAAGCAGACAGGGACAGCAGAAGAGGTGGCTCTCCCACACCCTATATGTACATTAAAACAAGAAAATATCAGTAAGATGTGATTATGAAAACTCACAACATCAGTGACATCACTCAATAGAGAAGAAAAAGATTTCCATACACTCCAAATTTAAGTCACGTACTTCTGCGCATAAATACAAAATCCCCGGAGCAAAGCATCATGGTTATGAAACGCTCGAGCGGTATAAACGTTCCAATAGTAATGAGGTGTAGATGTGCCTTGACCTGAAGTTACTCGACAAACAAATTGTCAGGCTGTATTAAACAGTCTCGTGCACTGGGTCGAGCCAACTAGGGAGGTTCGATGCAACCCGTCACCTTGTCTGAATCGAGGAGGTGGGAAAGGGAGACCTATAGAGCAAACAGAGTAATACAAAAAAACAATAAACATATATTATAGTAAAGGTATACCTGAGATACAGGACTTAGTGTCGCGTAGCGCACAAATCCTGAAATAAATACTCCTGCTCTACAAGTTATACGTTACCGTTACCTTCAAGAGAAAGGAATGAAATATGTACAAATATATATAAAGCCGCTATCTAAGACAGGCTATCTCCCGTGGTGGCGCTCGTCGTCTGATGGTTCCCCGGTCTCCGTAGATTCACACGCCCCTACGTTCATATTTTCTTTCTATACTACTGCGACAAGACGTTTAGGTGTAGGAATTCTTCCCAAGCTCTCCCGCTCACCATGTACTGTGGACGAATCTGTACTATAGGATACGAAGCTGTCACGAGCTCTCCTGCTCGTTACTGACAGATGAGGACTTGTTATCGTTGATAAGGCCCCTATGGCCACGTACGGCTACTTGTTGTCGAGGCATCGTTTATCCCACAGCACAGCAGGTAGTTTCAAGCTCGACGGCGTAGTTCCTTGAGGCACAGACCCGAGAGTCGAATTAACAGTGTTGGTAGATGTTATGTCATATAAATGCCAGTAGAGTATTCAGATATAATAATATTGAGAAGATACTCGCACTGAAGGGTTTATTTCCCCCCTTACGTATTCAGGTAGGTAATAATATAATCTCAGACGAAGGTAGTCTGGATGTAAACTGTTATTGAGATATTATCTGTGCCGATAAACCGTATATGTAATTAGAAAAACCAAGCGGCAGTGAAAAATGAAGCCTTCGTGTATGTATGTAAATGTATAACATACAAGCCGAAGCCGTTGACACTTACGGACTGCTATGCGGCGTTGGCCCTGTAACTTGTGTAATGCTATGTTTATAATTAGAGAGAGATGGGTGATCTGTGATTAATCAATCAACGACATGGGAAGATATTCACTTGTCGATTCAGAGGACTACGTTCATAGCCAAACTCGAACCGGAATCATGACATGAAATCCGAGGATCTAGTCTCGCGATCAATTACCATGATTACCACCGAACAACAAGTAATATTTGCCGGAGTTTAAAACTCCCCACCAAAAAAAACAACATCTAACCTGGACCGGAGAGAACTAGTCACCTAGCCTCATGTGGAAGTAACTTATAGCTTAACATGATTAATATAAATAACGTCGACCCGAACAGTAAACAGCTGACTGTGGACTTATATCCCCGAGTGAAACCGGCAGTTCAAATCTCCCTTTAAAGTGCACCTTCCGAGGTTCTCAGACACCAGTGCGGCTACACTACAGGTCACAAACCACCATTGAATTTTGTGGGAGTAAGATTGTTATCAAGACTTTAATTATGGCGAACATTGATTGACCATTCTAACATGCTCCAGGTAATAGCCGTGCGCTGATTGATTCAGACCTCAAAACATACGGAGATTATCACACGATAATCTTCATTTGTTTGTTGTGATCTGTTACATTCACGTGCCGAACTGGTGACGTCTCATTCTTGTGACGCAGTGCGACAAAGCTGCGCGACGATTGGTTCATTCACTGCGCAGTGGGCGGAGTTCACACAGCTGCAGCTCGTGAACGGACGGCACGCGCGAGCATGGCCTGCAAACCAGATTCTTGCATCAAAACGGGACAAGTTTGCAGAAAATTTGCCATTCCGTTTATGAAATGAGGAAATATTTATCATTGTGCATGTTAGAATGGAGTTAATGACCTTCTTAGTGAATATTATCGTGTAATAATTTTTCGATGTTTAGTTTTAGACCTCATCAAAAAACCTCGCGGCTACGCCGCTCGGTTTTTTGATTGACGTTCTAAAACTAAACATCGAAAAATTATTACACGATAATATTCACTAAGGCGGTCGTTAACTCCTAATTATACCCGCCTGTGGCGTATTTTAAATTTTTTATATGTTTGACTGTCAAATATATAAAAATCACGTTTTAAATTTTAATCGGAAAAGGTTAAATCTGGGCCACTTTTATTGGCAACCTCGGAAATTTGCCGGAATGGTGTCGGGCGGTATCCTATTTCTGTCGGTCTTATCTCGAAAAATTTGTAAGAAATGTATGCTAAGATTTTATATGTTTGAGCGAAAAGGCCAGGCTACCTGGTGTGCTGGGTCACTTGTGGCGTCTAATATTAGGAACTATAGTTTTCTCAAGATGCGCTCAGCCAATTAAATACATATTAAGTAAGGCGACTTTTTAGTGGTTTCTAACCTACATACAGCTCGTTTCTCCTGACGGCGATAAATATGCCCTGTCGATAATCCGTCTCAGGTCAACAGCACGACGTGAATCTTCTCTCTTCAACTGCAATGAATCCTTTATAGCACAAACTCATACAGAGCAGATGATGCCATTTTCTTGGATAATATAATACGTGCATACCAGGAAGTCGGAATCGCGCCCTTGGAAGCCCAAAAAGCACAATTACACTTCGTTGAGTGGGCACTAGGTAAGTATTCATTAACCCTACCTGGCCTGGGGGATCACTTTCCGCCCCCCTCCCCCCATACCCTGATGTTTTTGCTCCTATCTCCGGTTTTGAGCCTATCTGCATGACCCTCCGAGCAAGGGATCATGAGTAAATTCAAAATGGCGGCCATGTGGGGTACCAGAAAAGTGATGTTTTCGTCATATTTCTTCAAAATTTTCGTTTCTTTTTATCGAAAAGTGAGTAAAACCTATTTCATTTCATATCAGATTATTATTTACTAATTTACCATGCATTTTTTTACGAAGAAAAAAAAATTAAATAAAAATAGAAAATTCTGACCGAAAAATCGTCCAAATATGCTCTTTTTGAAAATGACGTCATAGTGACGTCATCATGGCGGGCATCTTGGATTTCTTTTACATCTTCTTGTAGAGCTTGACCCAAAGATATAATGTGGTAAGTTTCAGCCCTCTAGCCTTAGCGATACCGAAAATATATAGGGGGCATTCCCCCCTGGCTGCGTGGTACACCCCGATTCGCCCAGGCCAGATAGGGTTAAAGGTCAACCCAAACGCTCTGAGGTCAAAAATATAATAAAATAGTGCTTTCGATTCTGAAAATAATGATATTTTTTCATAATTTTGTGCAGTCTGGTTGGCGAGATATTGCCGTTTGAAAGGTGAAAATCGCTCTCCTGTCAATTCCAGTTGTGACGTCACGGAGGGAAGCCGTCTTGTATTCTGTATGTTAAAGCCGTATACTACAGTCGTAAGTAGCTGCTGATTTCTGGAGATTTTCGGAGTATCGGGGCATCATTTGTTAAATATGCCGCGACGTTGTGTAGTGGGAGGTTGCAGTTTTACTACAGATGACGGTGTGAGTATTCATTTGTGGCCTAAAGACGAGAAAATCGCTGCAAATTGGACGAAATTTGTACGCAACACGAGAGTGTGGAAAGAGGGCCCGAGCCAGTACTCGTATAATTTGCT
>JAVTVY010037298.1:0-15647 GCA_036873755.1 Hanleya hanleyi | reverse complement strand
GCCATCAAACGATAATGTATACGGAAATAATACAGAGCTGTTTATTTGTGTATTCACCTAGTGCTGAATCTATCTAAATGTTTAGTTATTTGTTCATTTGTTTATCTGTTTACTCAATTAATTATATATTGATATTTATATTATGTGACTGACGGTCGGGGGTGCCTGTTGTTGAGAGGAAGATATATTGCATCGAAAAACAATAGAAAACAAGAATGACTACAAGCTTTCTATTTCATATGATACAGGCACACCGAAGACCACAGACGAGTTGGACAAGACCTGAAACAAAAGACGGATGATGATTACAAGAATATCAACAGCGCCTTGAGTGACAACGCCGCACAGCAAGAACATCCTGAATCAGAATACTCGACCGTAGACCACACCAGACACGCTATCCCTTAGATGTCACCGAAATGACGCCTCAACATAGAATATGATCCTTTGACTTTCACGCAATATAGGACGTAGACCTGCCGTTCTGTACCCCAATACACATTCTAAGCAATCGTTACAGGCACAGATTTCTGGAAGGACCCACCCTGTTCCCAAGGGCGTCGTTAGGGAAGTCGCCTCGAAGAATCCTGAAGACGCCCTGGTTCTCCCAGTTTTTTCTGGACGGCTTTGTGCGCACTATGGGGTACCAAGACAAAGGAATCATCCACGCGATTATAACACATATTTATCAGTATAATAACCAATAACAGACTTAACGACTTGTACATAATGACTCTTCCCTACTAGTATTTATATTTCCTCATTGTTATTGTTATTCATTATTTAATTATTTATTTTAATATCTAGCGCTGCAAAAGATCTTAAATTAACGAAGAAATGTACCATGAAATTAAAATAAAACATTGAGTTGATGGGCCGCGAAATCAGTATGGGAAGCGGCCCTTAAGCTACAATTGCAATCAAAAATTTACACTTGGACATTTAAAGCTGGATACAACGAAATCAGGCTAGCTCATTCAACCACCGTTACTTATTCCATATATCCTCATGCCCTATGAATTGTTTAACCCTACCACGAGCCTTGTCGCAGTATGATGGAGTTCTCTGTAATCACCTGTCAGTTGTAATGTCGAAGTAGGTTCTCATAGCTAACATGGATAGCATCAGGTGCATCATTTCGATTTAAAATGTGGATATAGCGAAGGCAGTTTTGTGAAAAGGCTGGTTTGTTCCGAATACATCTGTCTGTATTGTGTATAACAAACTGAATTCTATACAACGATTGCCAATTAAATGTACCGCTAATATTTACAATTAAGACACGTTTTATCGATGCGATTTCCTTTATAATAAACAAAGGTAATTAGCCAAAGTGAAATTAAACAAATTGGATACTTCAAGTAGGTAACCATTGGCGGAGTCTTTGTGCGGCTGTAAAGGCTCGAGTGTAGACATATTGTTGTCTCAGGATTTGGCTATTGTATGCATTGTCTCGTGATTCTTACATGGAATATGAACAAAACAAATGAACGTGGTCACTTTTCCAGTGATACTAGATTTTGAACCAAGCTCAAGATGATATAGTGCGATTCTGCTTTGGTGTAATCAGCTTCGGAGATTTTGTGTTGGAATTGCCAGATCTAGTATCTGTCCAGAAAAATAATTTATACTAGCACCTCCTATATAAAGTATTTTGATTATGGACCGAAAAATTGTATAATTCATATATATGTATATATGTCATCCCTGTAAAATACTCCCGTGTAAAAAATGTTGCTGTTTCTGTCATTATGTATGATGTATTTTTCCCCATATACCACCGAGAGTGGTCTGGGCGTGATAAAATAATCTGAATCTGCCAGACCAAAGAAGGAATAACAGTGCCTGTTCAAGATTAACAAAAATGTTACGACTCGGACAAGAATAAATGTGTTGTTTCCTTAATTTAGAAGTTGGGGAGTAGATAAATAAACAAATTGCTTATGGATAACAACTTCTAGTTTATTCAGGACGACGTTTCGATACAGGTAGTAGTATCATTCTCAAGTCAATGACATCAATTGATTGATTGAAATTGTAGCTTAAGGGCCGCTTCCCATTCGGATTTCGCGGCCCATCAACTCAATGTTTTATTTGAATTTCGCGGTACATTTCTTTGTTTTTTGAATATCTTTTCCAGCGCTAAGTATATAAATAAATAAATGAATAAATAAATAATAAATAACAATGAGAGATTAGTAGGGGTTTTCTTTGATGTGGTCCGAAACTGCTGATTCCCAGCTTGTTTGGTCACAGATGATTTGTGTTCTTTCATTCGTTTATTGGGGGGTCTTGATGTTTCGCCGATGTAATGTTTTTTGCAACTGCACTCCAACTTGTAGATTACACCTTTTGGCTGGGGTTGGGTGGTTGGGGCTTTTTTACCGGTCGCATTGATGTGATTCTTTAGTTTTCTGTTGGTTGCAAAGGTTGTCTGGATGCTGGCTCGTGTCTGGAGTGGTCTGGCGACCTGGTGACTTGTCTTGCCTATGTAGGGTAGAGTTATTCGGATATTTGGGCCCTCTTCTCTGATAGTCTGTTGTCTCTGGTTTGGTTGTAGGGCTTGTCTTACAGTTTTTATCCACTAGGTGTTTGGGATAATCATTGTACTTGTTGAAAACGGTCTTGATGTGGCAGATTTCGCTGTCAAGGTCAGTTGAACAGATGGATTGTGCTCGTTTGGTTAGTGTTGAGATGATGGCTGTCTTTGTTTGGGCTGGATGGTTGGATCTGTAGTGGATATATTGGTCGGAGTGGGTGGGCTTTCGGTACACACTAATTTGTAGGCCGGTTGGTGATCTGCTGACAAGGACGTCCGGGAAAGGGAGAGCGTTGTTGGTTTCGGTTTCCATGGTGAATTTTAGACGTTGATGCTGGGTGTTGAGAGGGTTGAGTAGTGTGGTCGGGTCATCTGTTTGTTGGAGGGGGACGAAAGTATCATCCACTTTCCGTAGCCAGACTAGAGGTTGGACAGGGGAGGTTTGGAGGGCCCGGTTTTCAAGGTCAGTCAGGTAGATTGATTGAAATTGTAGTTTAAGGGCCGCTTCCCATTCGGATTTCGCGGCCCATCAACTCAATGTTTTATTTTAATTTCGCGGTACATTTCTTTGTTTTTTGAATATCTTTTCCAGCGCTAAGTATATAAATCAATAAATGAATAAATAAATAAATAATAAATAACAATGAGAGATTAGTAGGAGATATAAATAGAAGTAAATAAGAATCGCTATGTACAAGTTCGTGAGTCTCTTTCTGGTTTTTGGTTAAGTTATACTGGTAAATATGAGTTCACTGTAATCGCGTGGATGATTCCTTTGTCTTGGTACCCCTTTGTACGCACAAAGCCGTCCAGAAAAAACTGGGAGAACCATGGGCGTCTTCAGGATTTTTCGAATCGACTTTCCTTACGACGCCCTTGGGAACAGGATGGGTTCTTCCAGAAATCTGTGCCTGTAACAATTGCTTGGAGTGTGTATTGGGGCACAGGACGGCAGGTCTACGTCCTATATTGCGTGAAAGTCAAAGGACAGTCAGGTAGAGTTTAGATACTATGGGTGACAGCGGGGAACCCATGGGGAGTCCGTGGATCTGTTCATAAAATGTGTCTCTCCACGAGAAGTAAGTAGATGATAGGCAGCAATGTAAAACCCGGATTATGCTGTCGGTCGTAGAGGGTAGTGTTGTTGATCGGGTGTGCCTCCAACTTTAGTTTGATAACTTGTATAGCATCAGTGGTCGGTACATTCGTGAATAAGTCAACGACATCATAGCTGACCAGTTGACATGGAGTGCTGATGCTCTGGATTTTGTTGCAAAATTCTGCGGAGTCCTTGATGTATGACGTGGCTGAATGGGGCGAGGAGATGGGTCAGATGTTGTGCTGTGTTATAGAACACGGTGTCTCTGGAGCAGATCAGTAAACGGGCTTTGATCGAATCTTTGTGAATTTTGATCGTTGCTCTGGCATATGGGGGCCGTGGATGTTGGATAAGTAGTTTTTTGTGGAGGTCTGGCTGGATTTCTTTTTTTTCAGGTCTTTGAGAATGGCTCTATGTTGACGGTCTTAACGGTTGGTTGGATCTTTTTTAATTACTTTATAGGTGCTTTGGTCGGTGAGGAGATTGTCAACAAGGTTGTGGAAGTCATTGGTGTCAAGGATGGCGGTGGCTTTCCCTTTGTCTGCTGGGGCAAGGACTATAGATTTCTCATTCTGCAGCTCGGTGATGGCATGACGTTCACTTGTTCACTTGCAATTTGTTTATTTATTTAAATAAATGTGTTCACTACCACTATAAGAATTTTCTCCTTAGAGATAACGTGCGAATCATCGCCTGGGATTTTCAGTAATTTCTTTATAGTTTGTGAAAAACAACCGTTAGACATCAATATACTTCTTTACAGTGTGTATCAAACAGCAAAATCTACAAGCCACAGATAGATAGACAAATAGATTTTCACAGGTTACTAAGCAGACGGTTAATTAGAATGTACACACAAAAGAGACTGAGTATATACGATCGATCAATAAAAACGTTTCCGCCTTTTCCCAGTGTTTTATTCTGCAATATATTCGCTGAGGAGCCGTGGGCAGAATGAGTCTTCTACAGGTTAATTTTCTCCTTCAGGCGATATAATATTCATCGCCATCAAAATCGTTTGTAAACCCTTTCAATTATTATCAGTAGAATTTATTTGGCACTGGCCTACCGTCGTCGCATTGACATTCCGTTGTGTTTTATATGGCGATTATGAGATAACATGTCCTGATGACGAGGAATCTGCCGACTCACTTGAAAAGAGCTTAACATTGAATATCTTTTCCCTCTCAGTCTGTAATTTTCTCTTTTCTGTTTCAATACAACACGATCACCAATAAATACACAACAGAAACATCACGCAAATACATACATATACAAATACCCATTCATGAAATCGAGCAAGTATAAATGTTTGCAGTAGATAATAGAAATTCATATTATTAATTAAAAGTAAAAAGCTTTCCCTTGTAAATATATCTTGTAACATGCAAACACCATTTTTTACGGAATATGTATTCTGTGTTATTGATGGAAGCAGCTAAATTTCATTCTTATTTTTAAAGTATGTACAAGCATTCTCCTCTCTTTCCATTGTGTTCAAAAATGCATTTTGTATAAAGAATCCTGTGTAAAATTTAATATTGAAAATGTCTAAGGTTTGTCTCTTTTGTGATAGTAAAAAATTCCGGTACACTTCATCCCAATTTATTTGCGAGTGAATGTTGATAATTCATTTCCATCTTTCATTTACTCTAGTCTGATTAGGGTCGTCTAAGTTATTCAAAATGTCGTAAAATAATCGGCATCCTTTGACCTGTCTTACTAGCATTCTGTTCGCAGTCCCGAGTGTTGGGGAAAAGAGTCCATGTTTGTGGATTCATTTCTTCTGATTTGTTCCATTTAGTCTGAATTAAATTAACTATCCGTATATAATCTAGGTAAGTGCCTTTTAATTAATACCTTTTCGTAGGCTTTTTCGTAGAATATTCCAGGCTTCAGATATATATTTATAGAAAAAGATTTTCGATCGATGCTAGCATTTCTTTTGTATAATCACTCGCGACTTGCCATACATATGGAGTGTCCGTTAAATCTTGATTTATGATATTTGACCATTTCTTACGCTGAAAAAGATTTGTCTAATCCACGATATTCTGAGATTGTGATTAAAAGTATGTATGTTTACCATTCTCAGACAAACCCAAGCTTGAGATAGTTATTTGCCTTGACAACTCAGTCAGTATACCCAATTGACAAAGGGAATTTAATTCTTAGCTTATGGGGTTATCGATACCATCCACGCAAACCCTTATAGATCGACGGAAAACAGCAACAAAATGCAGGTCAACTGGGCATTTACTTCCGATTTGCACATGGCCAGTATTACTTAATAGATACGTGTACACTCATGACACTAATGATGATTCCATGTGCAGAGAAATCGATATGCTTATGCGGAAAACAAAAATGGAAATGAAAATATCTGCCAAACGGCATGCAAATTCGATACATGTATCTAATGTTAGAATTTTGGATATCCCCAAAATAGGCAAAAACAACCCAAATTAAATTATTAATGCCCCAAAGCTTTTGAGTATACACTAGATTTTTTTTTTAGATTGTGCAGAGTTTATCCGTTTACGTTCAAATCTTTGTGAAATATATACATTCTATCCCAGCTTTGTGGATTGAATGTATCCTCCATCGCCCATACAAACATTCCAAGTCAGTAATCGAAATACCTAGTTCGTATGACAGTTAGCTCCAATTCCAAAAGTGCATCAGAGAGAACTGAGTGGCATAAGTGAAAATGACTTGTTCACTGTACAGTCCCATGTAATCAATCACAGTCATCATACTACATCAACAATATCTGTCAGCCAGATTTCTCCATTAGTGAAAAGAAAGAAAATATATTCATAAAATATTCGGGTTCTTCAGTGGTGTACTGATCTTGAAATTAGTTGAATTGGAGCGATAAGCAAGATGTGTGAAAATTTGACGACTTCTGGCCACTAAAAGTCAACCATATGACTATACATGAAAACATCCCACTGCACCTAACATTTAGACCAGAGAATACGGTGGATTCTCGGACGTAATCTTAGTATCTCTTCAGTATTATTAAGGTGGTTCATGACTCTAACAACGTTGGGCGACGTCATTTCTCAGGTTTATTACCCCTGTAATACCTGTTCTCCAATGTCATATGACGCTTTGTCTGATAAGACATGTTATCAGGGAGGTAAAAACGTCGTAAATGTTAAAAAACTAGGAAGGGACACTCAAAGCTTTTTATGAAAAAAAGCACATCGAAGACTCCCATTTTTTTCATCCGATCAAGAAAAAGATCACATGGCGGGGAAACAGTGTTCGAAATATCAGCCTAGGTCACCGGATGATTTTCGATTTTAGAGACGGTTTCATAGTCTGAAAATGCGATTTCCAAAGTCATACAGTTCGATGGTATGTATGACTCCGTATAAAATTATGCATTTATATTCAACTTTCCTGTGTTTCTAACATCCGTTGAAGGTTTTCTTTATAAATAAGCAATACCTGTGAATAGATATCCGTATGCTTTGACTTCCTGGATTTGTTGCTAGGAAACTAATTTTCAATATTTTGATAAAAACGACTGGCATGGTGATATTCGCGACTTTGTAAAATAAAAAATCTAGATCGAAAACCATCAATTTTTTTCACGTTTTACCACTGAATAACGCCCCGGTTACCCACAGCCAAAAAAATTATGGTTGGTTTCATAACTACTGTTTGTATATGTTTGTATGCGTTCCATTCGACATTAAAATGCGTGTACATTGTCGTTTTCTATTCATCACCATGTGTATGACTGTTTATGTGTTACTTCGGAACAAATCTGAAGCATTGTGAATCAGTAGATTCATATTGCTACTACCTTTCATATGTTACAGATCATTTCGTAAGAATCGATTTTGACATTAATCTGTACCTTCCAATGTTTGTATTCAAATCCTCATTTGATCGCGTTGCATCAGCAAAACACATGTACAGCTATTATCATGAAACGCTAGAGCTACATAACCCATACGGTTAAATTATAGTTTGCTCGTTACAGATTTCCAACAAAAGAACCTTCGTTCTATATGTTTATTTTCTTTCCCACCTAACAAAGAACGAGTGCAAATATCGAACACATATTATATTTATATTCCGTAATCGATTCGATTTTTTCTGTTTGCAAAAATACTTATTAATGGAATAAAGATCGAGGACTATAGTTGACAATGTTTATCAACGATTTTTGTCAGTGGTAAATAATACATTGCTTGAAAGTAAAGATTAAACTTAGGAGGGTGAAAACTGTTTTATTACCGCACCATTACCATAATTCTTGTTTTATGTACCGAGCCCCAATTGCATAGAGGGACGCAATATATACTGCCTTGCTGTTCTCGCGGGCATATGCAAATAAAGTCGTGTAAGATCATAAATTAGTGTGTGGCTTTTTCACATTGTAGAAAGTGAACGTCGGCTGGTTTAAATGTACATACTTTATCCATTCTGTATTTATTACGGTTTTTACAACAGCGTGAACATTCAACATTAGCATATTACGTTTAGAATGACAAAGGATCTCAGATGTTCGTTCCATCGCGATAGAGAATTTCTTCGACGGTATGCTCGTCTTGTCCATTACTACGGCTCCTACTCTCTTGCAGGAAACACCTTATTTTTTTCCAATGCATATTTGGACTTGATGATAACTGTCACCTGAAAGGGTTCTTTCGATTATTGACGAGAAATTATTTTATGGACGACCTATGAACACTGAATGGCGGATCCGACGTCTATAGCTGTCTACAATGATAAATAACTCGGCTTCAACATTACCAAAAATGCCCTACTTATTTAAGATAATGCTCTAACATTTTCTTGAAATACGATAATTTTACTCAAAATAAGTTAAATTTTAAGAAAATTGTTACATGTTTTTCTTGTTTAAGTAAAATTTAGAGTGAGGTGAGTATATTTTACTTAAACGAGAAAAAGAATTTTTCTTTAAAAAATCTTGTTTTAAGAAAAATACTTATTTTTTTCTTGTTTAGGTAAAATATACTTACCCCACTCCAAATTTTACTTAAACAAGAAAAACGTTCTCTTAAAATTTAACTTATTTTGAGTAAAATTGTCTTATTTCAAGAAAATTTTAGGGCATTATCTCAAATAAGTAGGGTATTTTTGGCAGTGAACGGACTGACGTGAAGCCGATATGTCTATCCGACATGATCACGCGGGTAATCTGAGCATGTCAGTATCAACTGTCTACAGGATCAGTTTCTCGCCAGATTGATTAGTTAAATTTTATAATTTCAGTTTCTTGTACACTCTGCACAAAATGTCAGCGGCAATCGCAGGTTTTTCATTAGCAACAAAGCAGATGGCTGATTCAGATTGACAGGTTACAGACACTATATAAATCGTACGGTCGATCAATAAATCAGTTTCACCATTTCGACATATTTCAGTTTGTAACATTCCAGGTTGTTATACACGTTTAAAAAAAATTAAACGAAACCAACCGTACATTTTTCAGAGCTTTCAAGGTAGACGACTAGTTAAAATGGACACATTATAGACTCAACCTACAAAACATTTCCCTTCTGCAATCTGTTTTCTGATGAGAACGTGCGTAGAATCATTCTCCTACTGGTTAATTGTCACTGTAAGGCAATATAATGTTCACTGCCGTCAGAAGTCGTTTATCAATACAGCCAACTTTAATAGTATAAAACACTGGTCCTTCGCCATTTCAGTAAAACTAATTGGTGTGTTTGCAAGTAGAAAAAAACAGATCGAAATGATTACGGGTATATGAACATAATAATATCTAATCAATATTTGCACAGGTTCTTTGTTACTTAGGAAAGGAAACAAACCCATAGAAAAGATTCTTTTGTTGGAAACCTGTCACGAGCAACGAAATTCAATGGGACCCTTTGGACTATATATAGGCCTACGGACACGGAACATTTTGTGAAACCAATTGCACACG
The DNA here is from genome assembly GCA_036873755.1 of Hanleya hanleyi. Lineage (NCBI taxonomy): Eukaryota > Metazoa > Mollusca > Polyplacophora > Lepidopleurida > Hanleyidae > Hanleya > Hanleya hanleyi. The sequence goes on along the minus strand of JAVTVY010037298.1, from coordinate 6,071 downwards.
TTTTGCCCTGTTGCAACACATTCAATGCGAATTTCCTCAGAATAAATCTTTTGTCAAACATAATAATAACTCTTGACATTTTTTATCATCAAACAAGAGATAAGGCTGAATCAATATAAATGAAGTCTGAATGGGTGCTAACTTTACATTCGGCAAACATAGAGATTGTGTCTGTTGCCCTAACATCAAAATCGACCCATACCTTATGATGCATTTTATATGAAGTAACAAAAGATATAATGTCGTACATGTGATGTCGAATAACACAATACAGACAATGCAGTATCGTGTGGAACGAAACTTTTCATATAACTGGGCAATACATTTGTTCTCTAGATCTGTTCTCCATATACGATCAGACCACTAACTGTAGGTAGTATATCTTACGGTTTAAGCAACCGTAGGTTAAAGGAATAGCTTTGCTGTACTTTAGTATTTGCGGAACGTAATGCTGGTTTTACTATCACATTTTGAGTTTTATAGACGACGCGTCAGCGAAGTCAGTAAACAGATATTTGTCACAGTTAAACCATCATTAAGGTCTCAAATATTAAAGAAAACATGGTTATTCTCATTCTAATTCGACCTTTTCCTTTCGAAAGTAATTTAACAATATTAATGCTTTAAAAATTCGTATATATTTCATCACTCTCAATGTAACGTAGCAATCCTAAATCGCTCAGTTTTAGTATTCGACGCTGTACATGAAACAGAAGACAAAAAAACGATCGTACAGCAGGTTGAAACAATTTGCGCCCGTTAATGCAACGTTTACACTGTCGCAATTATTTTTAGCTGACGAATCAGATGCACGACAAAAATAGAATGGTATTAGAATAAAGAATTAGGCATGATCATGTAAATTGGGAACGATGTTTACTGGAAATATAATCCATCCACCTTTATCTCTCTTTCGGCATATTTTAAAATCTCTTAGTCGGTGTGGTTTCAGACAATACCAGCAGTGTCCTCAGAACTTCTGTCCATAGCTCATGTCAAACAGATTGATTTTAACAGCCTAAAATACCGCTTCTACAGTCGATATGCCATAAAGGTTTTACATCTCATCTGTGTTCAAATAAGCAGTCCCAATCATAGCGTGACTTTGATACATACTACGGAAACGACTTGGAATTCTTTTGGATGAAGAATAATGATCAGTGATTAGGATTGCATGTACAGAACAGCATGGTCTTGCTGGCATAAATGCAAACTCTTGACCGCTTCTCTCTTACAGGGTTTGTCTTGTGTATTTTTATTATTGTTTATTTTATACACATTTGGATTTGATGCTAACTTTCATATGAAATAGGTCTTTCGATTATTGTCATGAAAATTCTTTTACGGATGACGGCGGATCTGACGTTTGCTATTCTGTCTAAACACAATACATGCTGTTACGTGGCTTATACTAACAACCTCAGAACATATGCAATCTTCAAGGAACAGTTTGTGTTGGAACCTTACCGGTCTATTCTATCGTAGTAATAACATGTGTACGGTATGAACAGGTAGCCCTCTACTTCAGATTGGGAAGGAGGGATATTCCAAAGCACAAATACAAACGAATAACCGATTATGTATTACTAGCATTGCTTAGTTAGAAGACGAATTCCGTTTTGTAATGGAATGCAATAGATATGATCAGTTTCGACCTACATGTGGTAGCATTGATACTAAATTTTTTCAACTCGGTTTTTACTGGTAATTTCATCGGGGTTTTATCGTACGTATATCCAATTATTTTGAAAACTGTGTGTAAATTCGTTTATGATTGCATGCACGCAAACAGCAAAAGATAACCTAGTACGTTTCAATGTAACACACGGTATAGTGATATCCTCGTTAATCCGCATGGTTATAATTTTGTGAACTGCCAGCAGAGCTGTTCTTTCTGACAATGTCCCTGATATCTCTGTTACAAGACTTTCATGGAAATCCAAATAGTGCCAATCCACTATAGTAAAGCAATATGGTGAAAATATTGTGCACTTCGAGCTAAAAGCACGAAACTTGGCATAGTAGTAGCCAATGATGACCCAGTCAATTTCTGATAAGGACCCACACAATTTTTTTCCAACATGGCCACCAAATTCAAGATGGCCACCATAATAATGGCCAAATACTGAAATTACCTTAGTTCATTGTTTGATTTATGTCAGAAGCCTAAAACTTGGCATGATCCTAGCTATTGGTGTCTCCGTCATTTTCCATTTAATATTTCGGGGTGTTAACTACGACTTGACTTCATCTGTGATGTCATTGATGACGTCATCAATAGGAGTAGTAGCCAAAGTGGGCATTTGGGGGATGTGAAGGAAGGTGTCTGGGGTAGAGATGATCCATCCGTGGTCCGAATGGGCCGTGTGGTGTGTCAACTTGTAGCTCTCTGCATGTAGACGACGAATGGTATGGTATTTGTTGAAAGTTGCATTGTGCTACGCATGCGCAGTAGTAACGAATGATGTTGGACGTGGGAAATGACATGTTTGGACAATCAAGGGACCCATATTTGATCCAAATGGGCCGGATGGGGTATCCTAGTGAAGCTTTCGTGGGGTTGAGTCAGATTGGCGTGTTTTTGATTGGCAGTGGCGCCAATCTATGCATGGGCAGTTGAGGTGTAGTAAGTAAAGTGGTCATTCTGGAGGTGCGCATGGGTATATTGGAGCGATTGAGGGACCATTCTTGGTCCGAATGCGTCGTGTGAGGTGTCAAAGTGAAGCACTCGGTGTGTAGACCACGACTTGAGGGATGTCCACGTCGTCTGTGACGTCACCGGTGAGGTCATCAGTAGGAGAAGTAGCCAAAGTTGGCATTTTGGGGGTGTGAAGGGAGGTTTTTGGGGTAGAGATGGACCATCCGTGGTCCGAATGGATCGTGTTGGGTGTCATCCTGTAGCTGTCTGCATGTAGACAACGAATGGTATGGTTTTTGTTGGAAGTCGCATTGCGCTACGCATGCTCAGTTGGGCAGTAGTAACATCAAGATGTCATTCAGGGCGTGCGTGTGAGTGTGTTTGAGCGATTGAAGGACCATTCTTGGTCCGAATGCGTCGTATGAGGTGTCATTGTGAAGTCCTTGTGGGATGTCCACGTCATCTGTGACATCATTGGTGATGTCATCAATAGGAGTAGTATCCAAAGTGGGCATTTTGGGCATGTGAAGGAAGGTGTTTGGGGTAGAGATGGACCATCCGTGGTCCAAATTGCCCGTGAGGCGTGCCCAATCCCCATCTTAAGGCATGGACGCACTAACGATTGTGAGTGAGTGCTCGCGTGTGTGTGTTTGTGTATATGTGTGTGAACATCGTGCTTAGTTAGCCGTTTCTCTTTCGGAAGACATGGAGGCTCTGGAGAGCCGTTCTTTTCTGTCGCTGGAAGACAGAACTGTCATAGCCACAGCGTCAGGGTCAATAGAACAAAGACCATTGCGAGATCCACGAGCCGTCGCTGGTTCCGGCATGAGCGCTCGTGGTCCATAGCCCGAGCATCAAGGATGGCTCTCATAGTCCACTATAATGGTGGGTGATAGCACACCTCGCCATCGAGTCGAGAATCGCTTCTGTGAACTCTTCCAGGATCTGGCATCATCCCTCGTTGTCGTCGCCATCCGCAAACATGGACCGAACCACTGCTCGGTAACCCGTGAGTGAGTTAACCACGGTCACATGCTGTCAAATGCGAGTGGCATAGGGAAGGGTCTCCGTCATGGCTCTGCAACAGTTGTAATGGGGGTGTGGGGTCCAGAGGGACGTGTTTTATAGGAGATTATACGTAGCTCTACGAGTCCGTGATAAGTACTATTCTGATTGGTTAGTCAAATAAGAGAACAACAAGAACAAAGATTACAGGTCAATTATTTGATTATCCCCTCCACCAGAGCATACCCACGCTGGGGAGCCGCTATGGGTGTGCTTACTTTTCACTTATGTTATTGTCCGTGTCTTGGCCGCATAGCCAGCTGCTCTTCTCAAATCAGAAGTTAATTGTGCTGATCTCAGACGGCTCTTGTTCAATCAGAAGCCGACCATGAGAATAAGTATAAGTGTAAGTCATGGATGGAACACAAAATGGAACATAAATTGTGGATGTCTTTCGGATTGATGGGGTTCAACTGACTGTGGAGTCTGAAGACTCGACCGCAATGCTGGCATTCATGGCTGGGTGCTCTTTGGTCCGAATGTTGATGTCACCGTAAATTATCCTTACGACTAAATAACTTCCTGCAGATCGAACATATATACTCGCCAACAGGATCTTGAAAAGTAGACTCAAGGATGCATGTCCATGGATTACACTTTGGCGAGATCTCAACTGACTGTGTAGTCTGAAGTGGTGTCCACAGTCCCCACATTTGGTGCCTGGATTTCTCATGGAGAAACCGTTCATGGCACTGTAAACTATCCAGGCGATTAAATGTATCCCCGCAGTACTGGACAGTAGCACCGTGGATGGTAGACTCATGGCGTTGTAAGATGTGCAAGTGTGTAAAAGGGCTTGGAGCAAGTGGTACACGAGAACATCGTGGCGTAAGTGGTTGAACGAATGACTGTCGAAAGAGTCAGAACGTTTGCTTTGATAGTGCGCTAGCTGGCGATCTATTTTTAGCACAACCGGTTTCGACGAAAATTCCGGTATACCGCCACTTTCATAAACCTTCCCTACAAAAAAACTCCCCTGCGTTGTTCTCGCCACCAATCGCCGCATCGTCGTCTTGCCTGTCCACACTTGAATCATGTATGTGTATGTATGCGTGCGTGAGTGCGTGCGTGCGTGTGTGTGTGTATTCGAGCGTGTGTGTACACGTATAAACCGTAAGATGAGGACCAAAGCTTGAATTCTTACTATGTTTCCGAGGACCGACGTTGCCCCAGGATCCAGAAAGTGGTCCTTGGGCTGGGGTTTTTCATATCAAAATGCGGTTTTTTTAGCAACCGTCTTGCATACGACTGTCATTTTACCGTGAAAGATAAAGTTTATTCGTAGCAGGAATTATTTGCTTAGGTTCCCTTATATGCGTTGTAATGTTTACCTGTATATGGCGAGATTCTGCTGGTGGACGTTTCGTCCCCGAGGGTCCGCCCCCTGTACAGACCCTTTGGTCTTTGATATATGTTGGCATTGTGGGAAGTTGATGCTGGGTCGACATCGGGCTTTACAGACTAGTCTTTTGTGTTAAATGCCGTCATTTTCATCTGACGACGATACAGCTCACCAATCACCAATGTACGAGTTGTCACAGCGACACAGCTCACCAATTACCAATATTCGAGTGGTCAGAGTATTTCCATCATAGCTCTCTAGATTTGTATCTAATACCGCGTATGCCGGTGCTAGGGGCCGTGTGGTCATGTCATCCAAGTTGCCACATGAACAGGTACAATAAAAGCGTACCTGAGATACAACACATATCACGAATCGTTAGATTCTTGGTATGTGCTTTAGGATAAGTTAACCAGAAGACTATACTGTGAAGTCATGTGACTCTGTCAGTATGTCGGCACCTCTTCCCACTTCCCTTATATGCGTTGTAATCAGCACAATACATTAAGTGCACAATACAGACATAATCCTTTACGCATTATATGATGATTTACCACTAATTTGACCATTATCATGGCCGCCATTTTGAATTTGGCGGCCACCTTGGAAAATAATTTTACAGATCTTTCTTGAAAACGGACTAGAGCATTAATAACAAGCATCGCTGCAAGTTTCATGACCTCGACTAAAACAATAAACAGTATTATTATCATATTGCTGTATTTGACCATTATATTGGCGGCCATCTTGAATTTGGCGGCCATATTGGAAAAAAATGAGTGGGTCCTTATCAGAAAATGGTCAGGACATCTTTGGTTACTATCATGCCAAGTTTCATGCTTTTACCTCGAAGTGCACAATTCGGCTAGTTTTGTGCACGATATTGCTCCACTACTACTGTCCTCGATCTGGAATTGTTTCCGCTTGATGGTATATCTGATCAACGAGGGATTCTCTGATCAACAAATAAAGAACCTTGAACCTTGTGCAATTGCTAGGTACCGGATAACCATTATGAAGTTCAAG